>JBAIZZ010000207.1:793540-954397 GCA_037355905.1 Heliconius aoede | reverse complement strand
TCGACGTCTACATCGTTATTCACTTGTAATATCAAGAAAAAGGGTAATTATGAAATTGCGTAGGCTCCTTACCACATGGCCCCAGAAAATATTAGTTATGTTATCCAAAGACTTCTGGTTTTCATCACGACAGTATATCACTAGCTTATCATTTGTTTTTTTTTTGTATTTTTATTGTGTTCCAAGTAAAACCTCTATAAATTTTTGAAAGACGTTGTCTTATGACGTAATAAGTATATGACTATATAATATATACAAATAGAAAACAGAATTTGAAAATCTAATATTTCAAGATATAAACAAAAAAGCTCATATTCCATAGGGTTTCATATATTGATATATTCATATATTCTCATATCACATAGGGCTTAATTAAAATATGTTTTTTTAAAGGGAAGAATTTTTATTTTTTAATAATTTTGAGTGGAAATCAAACTCGCGCCCATCGCGTCGATCATCATTTGATATGCGATACACAAAGATTGCGTTAATTAGTAAATATTAATAAATATTAAAAATCGTTCGTCCATTTCAATCGCATGATGCCCATTTATTACGTCATTCAATTCAATATATCGCGATTCAATAGCTCTTATCATATATTTTCGCTCAAATGGACTCCAGGAACCTATTTACTGAGAGGTAACGCTGCCATCCACTTCATTTATAGCGATGTTTTGTATATAAAAAGCTTTTATTTATTTTTACTATGTGCAGAGTAATAAAAAAATATTGGATTAAAAAGTAGTAACGTAAACCTATTGTTTGTGTTCCGATTTAAATTTTAAGGAATCCTATTTTAGTGTTTCCATATAATCTCCAAGGAAATTACATATAAAAAAATCTGCGTTTTACGCTGCGTAGTTCCGGCTGTGCGTTGTCTATCAGGCTTAAGGCAGGCGTGTTGTCTGTCGGTGACAAAAGAATTTTATATTATAGATACTGAATTTTATATATATAAGTAATGAATATCACGGCGTTGTGGGTTCGACTGCCACTCGCAGGAATCAAATATTTAATAAATATTCTTTTCCTCGCTCTGTTAACGTGGTAAAGTGTGGCCTTGAGTTCCGCTACTTAGACCACTATCTTAGAATTCGACGAGACGTAGGGAAAGACAACCAATCGGAGGAATATTTTACATGAGGTCATCTTGAGGTAAAATGACGTCTCCACTCGGAAAAATATATTTTTAAATTATTTTCATGGAATCTTCGCTATACCTAAGCTATATAAATCACTGGATGGTAGACATGTGTGATAACGAACGCCAGATGCACGCCCGATGCAGTCTCCTCTCTTTGAGGATGCGTTATCGAAAATTTAATATATCAGAAAGGTTCGATGTAGTAATCCGATATATTTATATACATATATATATATAATTCAGGGAAATATATAACACTGAATATTTTATTGCATATAAATATTTTTTTGTCAAGTAAAAAGCAAGTCAATTACTATGTTTTTAGTGGCTTATTACGTATTTATGATTATCATGTACGGTAGAAGAAATCCTCTTTTAAATTAAAATTTTTTAGAATTTCGCTAATAAAAAGGTGCAGTTTTTACATTGCAAATACCGGCGGTAAATTAACAAAGCACGGCGTTGAGTTCCACCATTCTACACAAGCGATACAGCGTGAAGTTGAAATAGTAAATTATGGACAGAAAGTATATTTAATTTATTTGCGTATTTTTTCTATCAGGTGCAATAATGTATAAATGAATTTACATATTTCTTCATTGACAATTCTTACTCAGTTACTCACATACTTTGCTACATTAATCGTTAAATGTATTTCACACTTAAAGCTTTATCTTTGGTGTCTATCGTTGTGCATATAAACTTAAACCTATATAAACTTGAAGCCTATAAACTTAAAATTCTAATTAAATATATTTTAGTAGCTTCACATTTTTTCCTTTATAGAACGGTAAGCAGAGAGAATCTAATGTTAAGACACTCCGTTCCCTCTTTCCAAAATTACATCCAATAGCAGATCGAACCTGTAACCATCGCATTTACAGTCAGTCGCGGTTCTGCGCCACGACGGCCTCAATGTAAAATTTATTACTGCTATTTCACTTTTAAAACATAAAATTTACAAGTTGTAAAGGCTTTCAGTCCATCTCGCCGGACATTCATTAGTGTAATGGATTACAGGACAAGGTAATGCATTCACGATGCTAATTTTTAAAGAGAACTATTTGTTCTTTTTCACATTAATGTTTGGAATTTTTCTAGCTTTTTTCCAGCTTTGTAAAACTTTTGTAAGCAACTAGCTTTAATATAAGTTTTCATAATAAATATTATATTATAATGTGTCGGTATGAGCATATTTTCATAAAATATATTCCTTATATTACTCTATAAATTTCATGTTTATTAATGTCTCGAAAATTGGACGTAAAATGTGGAATCTATTAGGGCTATTAGGGCTAAGTGCCCATATATTTAATAAAAAATTCCAATTTCTCCCTTATAGTAAAACTAAAAAAAATATCTTAAATAAAGCAAATTTTATCAAAATGACACAAAACGTCTACAAAAAAAAAAAACAAAGTAGATAGAGATTGTAACGAAATAAATCCTTTAAGGAACTCCCACATCAAATCCAGTCTGACGGTAACCCTTCGGGAAATCCATTGCATCGATTTCCCGACTTAAATGTCAATATGAGGTATATTGTGTACGTTTGGTGAGTATTAGCTTTTTACCCACGATCGTATATCGATTTTGGGGTTCCGTTTTGAAATGGTCTCACAGTTATATTACGTAGTAGTGTTCTATATATGTAGAAAATATATTCATTTGTATAGAGGCTTAGTATAGAATATTTCAAAATAAATATTTCACATGGAGTTAAGATATATTACATATATATTCAGTTCTATTAGTCCAGATCCGTTAGTCACATTTCACATTTGAGACAGTATAGTGTGGCGGAACTTAACGTTGCACTTTTTCTTCCCGTGTGGGAAGTGGGAAGTGGGAAAATGAAGATAGTTTATTGAACCAAATGGGCGTCGAATCCACGACCATCGTATTTATTGTGGCAAGGGCTGCTTCATAACCACGATAAGCTTACATTTTGATGCACAATTTTTAATTTTCCTCTTAACTTTAAGTATTTATATAAAAAGTTTATTTGTAAGGAGCTTAAACCTAAACATTATAGCAGGTGAAAGTTTGGCACATAAATTACAAATATAATGGCCCTATTGCGGGACACCCCGTTGTCCTGTCCCCATCCCTGTCCCCGTTCACTTTGAAGTGTTTCCCGGGACCTTTGAAATTTTCCTTACAATTTATTGCTGAGGTCGTCGTTCTATTATGAACGTTATTTTAATCAAAATATAATATGTTGGCATTGGAAGATTATTATCAAGTTATGTTGGAGGGTTTTTTTTTGTATGGCAATGTGAGTTACTTTGTATATATATCACTAACTACCGACGCTACACTACACGACTACCGTCTGCTTAAATAAAAGGAGAGAAAACAACTTTAAAGCGAGCACATGAGGTGGTGAACTGGCCTAGCCCTAGGGTTCTCCTACCTACCCTGCCATAATTAGAATATAGTATGAAGCTTAAAAACATACAACTTCCACATGTATAACATTAACAATATTTTTTCCCCTAAACGCCGAAGCGATTTTGAGTTTTTGCGACAGGAACATTACGCATCGAAAGCTTCATTCACGTCGCATTACCATAACAGAGGCTGTTACATGAGTATGCCGTTTACGTTGGTATGTGGATCTGTTTACATTATGTCTTGTCGATTGTTTTTAAATTAATTTTAGGCTTTTTTTTAGTTCTACACCGTACCACTAGGGGAATAGCTAAAGAGACTGGAGAGCTAAACACTTCTATCTCTCTGTTTCTCTCGGTAAGAGAAACCCAATTGAATTAACAATTGAAACGCAATAAGTACAATTTTTCTCGTATTTTACTGGTTTATGTGTAAGAGGCCAGTCGTGGCGCACGGGCACATGCATGTCACTGTAAATGCGACAGGTTGTGGGTTCGATTGCCACTTCATTAAAGACATTGAATTAAACATTAAACACATTTGCATGTACATACATACATACTCAATGCGCCATTATTGGATAAAATTTTTTAAAATATTTTAAAAACCACCTTAATATTTTTGTAACAATTATCTATTATCTATGTTGATAGTGGATGTGATTATAAACATCTACTATCAACCAACAATAAAAAATAACTGTACAGAATTCTTAATACTTAAGTATGTTTGTTTTTAAAATTCTTCTATATTTTTTTTTAACCTCGTGTTACAACACAAAATCGGAAGAGTGTTGACAGTCGCACGCTGTGCCTTGTGCATTTTTTAAAAAAATGAATAAGATATCGTATGAACGTACTCCAAAACTGTTCCAATCAGATAAAAACAAAACAATACAAATCCTCAAAACAAAAGTGCGTATTGGTTTTGTCTCATCTGATGTTCCGTTTCAACAAGAGTCTATTGTGTTGTTAATATCTATCTTTTTGTTGTGTTTTCACGTGATTGCGCGCGAATGGTGTATCGATAACTGTGTGGCTGTAAACGCGACAGGTTCTAAGTCAGACTCCCAAGTATACTTCAACGCAACAATTCTGTGAGTACATTAGGTAATTTAAATCACTGTTTAATGATTAATTACAGAGTTTCATTAAATAATGATGGCAATCAATAAGTTTATTTTGCTACGTTGTAAACAAGCAAAAACATTAAAACTGTTTGTAAGCCACAGATATAATTATTACGGAAGCGATTGGAATTTGTTACTTTTACATTTTATTTTTCAGTTTTACGGATCGCAGAAAATACTAGAAGTTACTTCTAGTAAATCTCTAAAATGTTGCATAAAAATATGTTTACATTTAATTTATCCAGTTATAAGTTATTTATGTACTAGAATACTATTGTAGAATGACAATCATTTAGGTAGGAAGGCGAATATTTTAGTGTTAAGATACTCCGTATCGTTAATGAAGTTTCCGTTTTACACTTTTCGGTGAACTTTGAAGGCATCCACGCAAGGTAATGAGATATTAAATATTTTCCTTCTCGCTCTGGTATCCAGGTGAAGGCACGCCGTTGAGTTGTGCAACTTAACACGCAATGCATCAAGAATTCGGTGGAAAGTGGGGAACAGAAGTATCCTTACGGGAACGGTGTGTAACGCTAGGTTCCCATATTTCCCCGAATTACCCTGTTTTGTGCCGTATACATGGTGAAGCTAAAACAAAATATTGGTTAATAAGCACGATGCCCTTTCTAACAACGACTCTATGTGAGTCGACCGACGCCCGCAGTACACTGGTTAAAGTAGTGAAGCGTTCACGACAGAGCAAATAAAACTGAACCGCGGTTAGTTAAAATTTCACGATCTCGCCCGCAATATCAAACGAATTGTTATTCGTGCGTTATTTTACAATTTTCATTTCAGCCACCAATGTACTAAACTGTAATTAGAACTTATTCTTTGTATGAACGAACTTTAGTGTGCATATAGCGGTTTTGTTGGGGTTTTTTATTATAGTATCGAATTTGATGATTTGTTTTTTGTTTTCTACACTTTTCCACTTTTTGTATCTTTACGCTGTATGTAGAGGGAACCTAGTATTAAGACACTTCGCTTACCACTTTCTGCTTCGGCAGGGTTCGATACCGAAATATTAAATATTTAATTTCCTCGAGTGGCCATCGAGCCGACAATATTTCACACTTACAGTCACACAATTGTGCCCCTGGGCCACGACTGGCCTCATGAAAACATATAATATTAGAATAGATTATTAAGTACAAATAAGCTCAGATACCAAGTATATATGTACAATATTGATACCTTTATAGACTCTTCCATAACAACTTTAAAGTAAATTTTCTCTCAAAAAGCAATTTCCTTTATTCGTAGTTGTATAAGTTAGTACTAAATTAGTTTTATTATCGGCCGCTCGCAGGTGCATCGGAACTGTTGAGACGATCGCTCCTGCGTTTGTTTGATCGCTAATGAATTGAGGACGGTTAGTACAGACAGTTTAAATACTTCTTTGAGATTAAGTTTAAACATTAAAACTTGCTTGGCTGTTGAGAAAAGTTGTGCTTTTATATAATGAATATATTCAAATTGAACAAATTTTAATAAAATTCTCTTTGTTTTAACCTACATCGGAATTCTTATAAGCTTATTTTTACCCATTGTATCATCTTTCTATCGGATGCTTATAAGGATAAAATACATTTTAAATATTAATAAAAAATCACTTCCTTAGTGTACTTTAATAAAGAAAAAAAATTATCTATAAACACTACGCATAGCGATAACTATTTCAATTGTCTCATCAAGGCAGTACAATTTACTCGTATATTACACAAATGTATCATTAATTTAGAGTCAATATAACGTGGCGTTAAGCCTGCCATTGAAAACGGAGTGTTCTGGCACTAGGTTCTCTTCATGGAGGTGGATAGAGATCTACCCTGCTATCTACCCTGCTTTTCAGCTTGCTTTCTATAATTAACAAATATTTTTTATTATGTGGGTAGATTTATATCATAAAAGTTCCCTTAAAATATTTTTTCGAACAAGTTCAAACTATATTACAAACTTTAAAATCGCGTTAGCCAAAGTTTTAACAACTCTACACATATTTTGCAGAAATTCAAGAATAAAATTAACATAATAAAACCCTTATTAAGCCATGTTTCCCGAAATTCCTTTGTGTTCTCAAATGAATTATATGACAATAACAGGAAGATTTTAAGTGACTGTACCTCACAGACCAGAGCACCAGAGCACCAGAGCACCAGAGTACCAGCGTATCAGGTGGACGAGAATGGATTATTATCTGCACACTTCAATGCTCTCGTGTAAATTAAATGACATTTAACCATTGGCACAAGTTAAAATCAATCATGGTGATAAATTCATATAAATTATAAGTTCGCTCTGATAGACAAAACGCGGCGTTGAGTTCTGCTGATCAAAGTTCAGTTTTTCGAAAGTTAGGCAAAATGTATAGGTCTTCTTTGTTTATTCGAATTATTTTTTAATATATATTTCTCATAATTTTATTCTAATAAAGTCATCTATTATAGTCTATTAATTATTATGAGTGGAAATATTTTAAATAATACATACAGACCACTGTTAGACTTTAAAGGTAAGTGCTTATTCGGTTTTTCCTTTTGTGGTCGATTAAATATTAATATTATAAATATTAAAAAAATATACTATATAAGATCACTAATATTGCGGGATCTACAATATTTTTGTTGTGAAAATTTATTTAAAGAAAAAAATAAATTAAATCTAAATATAAATTATGACCAAAATCCTATATCTTACGCCAAATATCAAACTTGGCGTCAGTACAAACAAAATTAAATGCACTACCAAAATTCAACAATGGCCATATAATTAGACGTCATAATTTACTGAGAACGAAACGAGCGCCCTCCATATCTCATTACACCTGAACCCTGAAGATTTCACCTTTGTTATTCATAATGACTACCGAGTCAAAACGAGAGGCACTTTTATGTAATTGAATTCTGAATTGTGTTTATGAAAACATTTAAATTTAGGGATTTCAGGATTAAATCGACTATTACGCGGCTTTTGTTAAATTTTATGTTGACGCTACAGTTTTATGATACAGCTGTTGTGGAAGTAGCTCGACAGCAAGCGGTAGATGTTCGGCGGACATCCCCTGGATTTCGCCTTGACTAAAATCATGGGCCACCATGCGTTGTCGAAAGCTCCGGAGATGTCCAGAAATACAGCCTGTACGTACTTACACGTTTTACAATTGACCTACTTTATCGACAAAGATAAACGTGTCTTTTCACAACAAATAAATGCAAAAGATATGTATAAACACACGCAGGAACTCTTAATGACGAAAATTCGAGAAAATATCGAGATAAAAGAACAGAGCGCGCGCGCACACGTCCGTCAACTGTCAAAGACGGCGGCATGGTGGGCAGTGTGAACCTAGTGTTGGGACACTCCGTTTCTCACTTTATGCAGTATTTTCAAGATTAGGCGTGTTAATGGCGTACCTTAAAGCCGCGCTTCATTTATATCTACGCGGATAAGAAGTATTAATTGTACAGATGTATCCTGCCAGACTGTCCTGTCTCTATATCTCTTTAAAAAAAACTAAATATACATATTTGCAAAAAATATTTTTTAAAAATAAATCATATCGCACAGGAACTTCCAAACATACATAAAATAATACCTACTGTTATTATTAAAAGTTCATTTACATAGACGAGAACTTCCAAGCTTCTCAACAGAGTTGTAAAACGGAGACGTGCATAATTATCACGTTGTAACACGTAAAGTAGTCCTCGTTAAAATAACTTTCACTCCTAATCAATCTTGGGCGCGGTTATTAAT
This sequence comes from Heliconius aoede, assembly GCA_037355905.1. Classification (NCBI taxonomy): domain Eukaryota; kingdom Metazoa; phylum Arthropoda; class Insecta; order Lepidoptera; family Nymphalidae; genus Heliconius; species Heliconius aoede. Next base: position 945,965 of record JBAIZZ010000207.1, on the reverse strand, counting down.
TCCTCTGCAGTCACCTTCAGAACACGACCAAAAAGATTCAGCCCATCAAGCAACGTTGCAATTTTTGCCATCTATTACTATTTGTTATCGATTTATGTGAAGTCTTAACGTGCTTTCTACGTATTTTTTATATTTGTTGAACCTTGCGAAGCTGATTTAATTTTGATTATCTTTATATTAAGTAAAATTATGACGAACGAAACGAAAACGAAGCTGTTCATTTAGAGTATATCATTTCTATTTTATTTGAAATAGCTGTCATATACAGTCAGAGAGCTTCTTCAACTTCCAGAGAGAATATATGAAGAGGTTGACGAGAAGAAATAAACCTCTCTAAAACCCAGTTATCTCTGAGTTTCATGCTAGGCACAAAGCGTGAAACAAAAAATAAATAAATGATATCTAATAATACTATAAGTATAATCGAGTAACACTTGGTAGGGGCACCTTAATCCCCCGTCAGCGCGGTCGCTCCAGCAACTGAGGAACTCATTAATAGTGAAATAAAAAGGCTTTATTGCATATTTTTGTTTGATACCAGCTTCAGTGATTTAGGTAACGTTCTTTTTTTTCTGTATGACTTCCGTTTGTCATTAATATTTTCACGAAGACAGTCATCGAGGGTTCGATTTTCTCGGAGGAATGTTTAATGTTTAATATTGTAACATTAGCTCGAAACCGACTCTAAAATTATAAAATATTTCTTTAATTATTTATGTTCAACAAAATCAAAGTATGTTTTAATTTTGGTTAATTTTTATTCCATTCGGTAATTTTTTTATCAACCAAACATTTTCCCGTTCAATCTAGACTAGGGGTCGGCAATCTTTTGAGTCGGAAGTACCTGAAATTACGATTTAGAAAATTTCAAAGTTTTTAAAGAGCCACAAATTTTTTTCTTGCCAACAATAAGTAGTACTTGCATAAATAAGGTTTTTGATAAAAAAACGAATCTATTTATTCATAAGAAAAAATATCTATATTTATTCATATATAAGTAGTTTTTCACAACAAATTAGATATTGCGACCCCTGATCTAGACCTATCGCTGAATAAATTAATATCAAACAAAAAAAAACCGGACAAACGCGAGTCGGGCCCGCCCATTGAGGGTTCCGTACAAAAAATATCTTATAAGGGTTCCTTATTTTCTTAAAAAGTACGGCGCCCTAATAAATAAATAAATTCGTACAAGTTTTTTAGCTTTACGCTAGGTTCTAAGGTAGGTAGAGGGAGGCTAAGAACCTAGTGTTAAGATACTCTATTCCCATTAAGACCGTTCTGTTTCCCATTTTCTACCAATGATATTATCAATCAATTATCTACTTACACCGAGTACCTAAGTAGAGGGTAGAGGGAACATCAACTTACTCTGTCTCCCTATTTCTGTCTACTTTTCGAAACATTGCGTAGTGACCCAGTGCGCAGAAGTGACCCAATACTTCAATGATGTTCACTTTATCTTTATGAACGCTATTCCTCATTAAAATCTCAATCTATTAGCGAAAAAAATTTCATAAAAGACATTTCCGAAAATATTGTCCCGAATTCCATTTGACGAAAAGTAATCTGCCCTTAATCAGAAAAAAGTTATAATCGAAGCTTTAAAAAGAGGAAATCCTTTATTGTTCAATTTTATATCCGGTTCGCTTTAATGGCCTTTATCTGAGCTTATGGATCCAATTCATTAAATTTTTATAGTAGACCGTACGGTTTCTCGATAAGTATTGGAGGTATTTACGAGTGTTTTTTTTTTCTTTTTTTTTTGTGGATTTTATATATATCTGTATTTTTTGCTTTACGTTTTATTATTTGCGGGATAGCCGGAGAGAACTGAGCACCAAATTTTATAGTCCCCTAATTATAAGATATATCACAGAATTTTCATTTCTCCCTAAAGATTTATTTACAACACAGTATTAATTATCTCACGGCGCTGTTGCTTGTGTGTAAGTAATTGCTATTGCGCTCTTTCCCGTTTCAACAGATGAGTCCTTAGAATTTTTTTTTCATAACCCATTGTGCCATTACGAGTCGACATCTCATGTGATTTACTTAAAATTATTACATTTAACATAAATCTTTATCATGAAATATTATTCTTATTTGTAAAAATAGTTGTGAAGCGAAAATTAGTTTTCCAATATTTGTTAAGCTTTTTACAGAATTTGCTGATATTCACTTAAAATAAATATTTTTTGAAGTTACCAGAAGATATTTATATATCTAAGAAAGTAATAAAAAATACTTCCTAAGCTAATATTTATTTTTCTACCACTCTAATTGTGTGTGTTTCTACTTCACTTTTAGACTAACGATTGTATTGAAATAAAAAAAAAACACTGATACCGTGCGTAAATTGAAATTCCAACCAGCTTTATAATATGGAAATACCGTTCTATGTTATAAAAAAGCATATTTTATATATAAATCATACTCCACCGCTCATATAAGGATTAACTTGTAACCACTAGAGTTGCTCTCTCATGCAAAAAGCGATAAGTATAAAAAAGCGAGGAGTTCTTACGTCCCAGTTAAAATATATTCACTACAAAGTATTTAGGTCGCATTCCCAATCCAGGCATAGAGTTATTTTAAAGCGTCTCTACCGGAATATCTACAAAATATTATAGACCAGCGAAATTATTTGAGGAATCCTGATAAATTGGAGTAATTTCTGCCCAAATGGGTTCCGTAGCGAATTTGGTGAGGTCTGAGTTCAATTTGCAGAAGCCTGCTTATAAAACGAATTCCTTGCGATGGAGAATATTTGTCACATTCTGTAAGTTTCTTTTTTTGGGGAATATCTTTGATAAAACTGTAGGTTAGTTAAGGTACTCGTAGTTAGGTCAATTTTCGTCTTTTATTTTAAGTTTCAAGGTTCGAGTGCCAGCTATGTTAATTAACAAAGTTGTTGAGAATGAATTATATAAAATTAGAGATTAAAGAAACAATGTATGAAAGGGTTCGTAAAATCTTTATATCTTCAGTGACCTTGTTTGTGTAATACTACTAACTAATCTTCTAAAATATAACAGTCATGGCGCAGGGGCACAAGCGTGCGGCTCTTAACGTGACAGGCTGTGAGTTTGAATTCCACTCGAGGAAATTAAACATTTAATATTTTTATTGTAGTCTGAAATAAAACATACAAATGAAGATGACTTTGAAAATTGGACCTAGAATATTGTAATTTAGCATATTATTTGTATAATATATCGTCAGGTTAGAGTATAAATATTCTAATTCATTTTTTCCTTTACACTCTAAGTAAACGATGTATTTATTTCTAAGCAGTGATAAAGAAAATTTAATTTAATTAATAATATCTTAAAAAAATGTACATACAAAATTACATCGCATTCAGGAGAGCATTAAAAGAAGTTTATTTCACAAGAATTTGGGCCAAGTTTTAGCTGCAATGACCGACTTAATTTGAAACTATTTGTACGACCTGCACGTTACCTTATTAAAAGTTAACTACGACATGTAGCGAAAGAAACGATCTCGAGAGCTTGAGGTAAGCTAAAACAGATCTTATTTCTTCACGTTTGAGTTTAATTTTGAGAAAAGTATATTTTATATGGATTAAGAAAGGTTGCGACGTCTTTTATTTGACTCCAGACTTGGGTATAGGTAAATCTTAGAGAGAAATATTGTTTTTTCTAATGTAAAAGCATTTTGCCTGTAAAATATTTATACCAGATAAAGCGTAAAATATGTTAAGCGTAACATATCGTTGATTTGGTGCAATAATGACGTATTTGCATTTATTGCAGAAGATTTTTGCAATTTTTGTTTGCGAATAATACAGTAACAATGAACATAATTAAGTGCATATACATCTTTGTTGATACAAGCCATGTATGGGGGCTTAGGTATTTTAAATTCACAATCTGTCCTCTTTTTTTAATTCTAAAATTTAAATTTTCTTAAAAAAACTTTACATAGAGTTGACGAGCGGAGTGTACATTTGTATATAAATTGTCATCGTATGTGGTTTCAATTTTTTTATATATTGTTTGGTACCAAAATCTATATCTGAGTATATACAGTTTCTTTCTAGATTCACACTATATTTCGTTTATAAAAGGATGCAGAGGAAACCTTAGCCTGTGTCAAAGCACCGTTGAGTACTTGAGTGGCGTCCCTTAACGCCGCGCATGTTAAAAGAGCGTGGAAATCAAAATTATAAAATCCGCACACCCACACCACCCACAAACGTCGTGTTTACTGTAAACAAATGTAAAATTCAAAACAATTATTGTTATATACTTCACTAACCACAGCACGTATATATAACTATTACTCTGTTTATTTACTTCGTATAGAAATGGGATCCAGCTAATTTGAGTTTACGACATCACAAGACGACCGTAACATACCTACTCGTATAGTAAGTGAAGTAAGCTCGCACCGACACACGAGCTTTTGTTTAATGTAATATGTTTTGTTGAAAACCCTATTTTAAATTAAGCTTTCCTAAGAAAATTAGTTTTGTTATAGTGGTTTTTCTTCGTTTGATGGAAATTTCTGAAGGAATTGGAGTGCTTTTTGTGATAGGTATTTAATAATGTTTGTTTTGTAGCTTCATAAAGTAAATATCTTGCACATAACAGAGCAAGCAGAGGGAACTTTGAAACTTAGTGTTAAGACACTCCGTTCCCCTTAAGCTACTTAGGGGTATAGTAAATTATTATTTTCTAGCTTCACATTGTATCTGTCATATTACGTCCAATTTTGAGAAATTCCATGTTGAATATTATGGAATATATTCAAATGTAATCATTATACGAAACACGTGTTGATTTACAGATTATACAGATGCGCTACGCGTGTCATAATTTCCCTATTGTAATACTTCAAACTAATGGTAATGATTTGCACTCAGAGTTTGAATATGCTTCTTAAAACTCGCAACAGCGCTAAGCGTTCAACAATATCCACTCCAAATTATAAGTTACTAGGGATAATTTTTTAGTTGCTGATTCGATTCCTACTCGAGGAAATTAATTATTTAATATTTTCATTCCTTCGCCCTGGTCATGAGGCAGGCAGACTTCCGACATTCAAAACGCAAGACCTCTAGAACTTGGCGCAACGCGGTGAGTAGAAGTGTCTTAATGGGAACAGAGTAAATAAAATAAAATTAAAAAATAATCAAACCTTACATAAATTTATATGGCTTTTTATAATTTATATGGCTTTTTAAATTCATACGGTAATTTCATAAATGATTAATTTGGATACATAAAACAAATATTTTTATAATTTGATTGGCTTTACCACCAAAGTTATTCAATTTATAAAAATATTTACATTCACGTACTGCATATTGAAAACTAAAAATATTAAAATTTTTGCTAAAATTTTTCGTTCCAAATATTAAACTATATAAAAAATTGCATACATTTACAAGTTCATTGTAACACAGTTTTAAACAAGAGGAAAAAAAATGTGAAATCCAGAATATTTTGTATTAGTTTATACCATGAATGTACCGTAAAAAAAACCCCGTAGACCAAACAATAGCGTTGAATCCAAGTGAAAATTTCATAGATTTGCAGTTTTAGCTGCCGCGGCCGTCTATAATGCTATACTAAACTATATTTTTTATACCGGTCTCATATTTTTTATTTTGGTTTGGAAAGAGCAATTCATAAAAATGGGTAAAAAAAAATATTCGCAACGGATTCGTGAAAAAATCGATGTTGGCGTCCAGTGCTTGTGTTTTCAACCTAATTCGTTTAGAATTTAAATTTCTATAGGAGTTTAGCTCGAACATTTTTTTTGTTGTAGAAAAAAAAATGTATATAAAGCATTCCGTACTAAATCCAGGCCATCGCGTCTGAGTTTTCGCTTTAAATATTTTAGAGTATTACGAGAAGTTGTAAAGTTTTGAATCAGATATAAAATTTTTTATTAATTAAGTTTGCATTTCATACTACCCCTTTATGATCTAATAAAAATAAATCAGATCAGGTCGATGTCATATGATTGTCATTTATTTTATTGCCACCTAAGCTACCTATAAATATATAGTGTCACGTTTCAATTCATATTATATTAAAATATCCTTGTATTTTATAACAAATAGAAGAAATTCACATTTGCAAAAATAGTTACTGTATTCTTAGAGGTAATAAAAGCATTTCATTATAATTTTCAGATTCTATTAATTTTTCCTACAAAATATATGTAAACTAGCCAGAAATCTTTATATTAAATGTAGGCAAAACTTTAAAGTTCATATTTAACATGTGGATAATTTATTTATGAACCAGTTTCAAACGAGCCCGGATTCAGTGCATTTTATATGCGATTGTTCCGATCGGATCCGCAAGGGACCGGAATTGGGAAGTAAGTTTCAAGTTCCTGTTTACATTAGAGGCAATATCTTAATATGTATAAATATCTGGAAGTTCCGTAATGCACATAAACTAAATATTAACAAAATATCTATTATAGTTATAAAATACATTTTAAACGTTATTTACAATTAGATAAAAGGAATTGCCAGAGACTAATATCTAATGTGATGGGGTATTTTTAAAATAATAGCCTGTTCTGTTCACAAGGAAAATTAATAACGATTAAGAATTATTTCCATTAACTCTTCCTTGGGCGTGAGTGTTCTTCCTTCCGCTAGACCATACTTAAAATGCGTGTTTTGAAAAAAGCATGTTTTAAAAAAATCTCAGAAACAAAAGTTCCATTTCAAGTTAAGCTTATACAGCGCTAACATGATTTTCTATTTTCAAATTTCATTATTCATCCAAGTCAAGGCAGTTGTTATGTAATAACTTAGTTTCTTTTTACTAGTTTTTCTTACTCAACTTTCAACCTTAAAGAAAATACAGTGTAAAACAAGAATATACTTATATAGCAGCGTCTCTTGGAAATTTAAATTATTCAAGTCTCGCCTTACTCCGAGTATAATTATGTCATAACAGCAGGTGCCTGTTTATTACGGCGTGACGGCGTTTTGTCACAAGCCGTTATAGTATTTAGTCAGTTATATTGTTATTTGAGAATGTAAAAGTAGTTTTATTATTTAACTATGTGTATATTTTTTTAAAGTATATAAAATATATGATGTAAGGGGACTGTGACTGTAAAACCGTCTGGTTGTGGGTTCAATCCCACGGGTGCAGGATACAGCGTGAAGCTCATTTATTTATTTAAAATAACAATGATAAGGACAAATATATTTCTTTAGGTTCTAAGGTAGGCAAAAGAACGTAGTGTTAGGATACTCAATTCTTATTAAGATTCCTCCATTCTCCAATTCGCTGAATTCTCGAGGTATTAGGTGTGGCAGCACTCAACGCCACGCTTCAGCCTTGTTACCAGACCGATGAATATATTAAATATTATAGTCCCCTAAATGGGAATCTAACCCATAACCGTTGCACGCTTGCACCACAAAGGCTTCAATATAACTTACTACACTAAAAGATACTACTATTAATTAACCTTACAATAAAATAGTTTAAAAGAAACTACACTAAATTCAAAACAATCTAAACTTACGAGTATAATGTGTATAAGTACATAATGGTGTGTTTCCCTTTAAATTTGGGGGAAATACGTGACCTGAGGAGGACTTACGAGGGAAGTTTACTTCGAAATGCCCGCCTCTTGAAATCACGTCGTAATATACGTACCGAGTTGGACCAACTTGGACGCCACTTGCTTCTGATTTGTTTGGGTCGCATATGACATTTTAAGGTAATCGAGTAGCAAGCGTTTGTTTATGGTGCTTTTGTTATTTGATATTACTTTATTAATTATATAATTACTGTTGTGTAAAATATATGCTATTGTCAGAAATCGGAAGCGGTTAACGTTTTTGAAAAAAAAAAACTAGATAAAGCATGTCGTCTATATGTTTCTAAATTATTCGGATAGAGGTTCTACGTTTCTATAGTCTTTTTCATCTACATGTATCCTCTTTTACAAGAGTACTCTAACTCTAACTATTCAAGCTGTATCCCGCTCATAGCAAGGTAGGCAGAGGGAACATGGGAACCTAGTGTTAAGACACTCCATACTCATTAATACACTACCGTTCCCTATGTATATCACTAAAATAGTATATTTATGTTTTAGTTGTTTATGGGCCGGCCGATGCTGAAAATACAGTAATTAATATAATAAATTATATATAATTCTACCTTTTGTCGGTATTATACCGCACCACTCTGTCGAATAGCGTCGTTTGTGTTTACTTGTAATGTAGATACCAAACATATTTTGGGGAGTTATGATTGTAGCTTCATATTATTCGGCCTCAGAACAAATCTGAAAGAATTTGAGAAAAAAAAATTGATAATTATTAAACAATTTATACGTTATATATGAATTAGCGAACATTATGAAGCTTAGAACTAAAATTTAAATAGTGTTGCAACTTCAAAAACACCGACGACGTTAAGATAAACACCGATGTTAATTTATTATTTCCACACCGTTAAATTCCCCATAACGGAGTTGCAACGCCATAACTCACGATGCATGGTAATGTCTTCCTAGACGATATTTGTTTAAAGGAAACGAGTATGTTTGTACGTGTACGACAATACCTAGTGCTTTATGACTATCGGATTTTGTTTTATGGCTTTGGCGTGTTGTATGTTTTTATTTTTTTAGGTATGAAAATGTATATAATTTAAGTTGAGAGAAAGATATTTTTTTTTAGAAAACATAAAGATTTGAATCTCACGGGATTCGAACCTGCGCCTGGAATCCTTGCAATTGCTAATTACGCCATGCTTTCCGAAGCTTGGAATAACACTTTAAAATTATAAAAAAATAAGGAAAATAAATAATTTTGACTTTTGAATAGTTTGGATTAACTTTGATAACAATATTTTTACTTTTGTCTTCACAATTCATGTTTTAGCTCAATACGCGTGGTAGGCAGAGAGAAACATGTAAAATTTGCAGTCATACGCTGTTTCTTCTTTACAACAATGGCATTTGAACATGTAAATTATAGCCTTTCAACTAACTACTCACTCACAAACACACCGCGCTAGCGTAATCGTATTATATTAATTATATATGCCGACACATAGTTTATACTTTGTAACGACGGGTAGAAAGAAATTAAACAACGATTAGTCCACGTCAAGAGACCCTCAGATAATATTCCCTATTTAGGATAAATTAATATAACTTCAAAAGCCTTGGGAACTCCGGATTGAGATCGTGAATTGCCAACAATAAAATAAGTTTCGAGTGGTGAAGTTACAATTTCTTCGAGTTTACCTCAATTTATACTTGTAACTTGTAAGTTAGAAGGTCGCCCACGATTGATGAAGCACTTTGCTTTAAGTGAGAGGTGAAGACGCTTAGGGCCTATATTAATAATTATTTGTGGAATAATTTATTGTGTCAAATTTTAGAGAATATTTTTGTATTGTGATATGGATCACTTTCATGCTTTTTCACGCATTACGGGATAGCCACAGTTATAATAGCGTTAAGCCTTTCTATTCTCAGCTTTCGGTCCAAATTCGAAATATGCGGGTTGATTAGAGGAACTCTAAATCGTGCTGTCTTGTCGGCACGAGGAAATGAAAACAATTTACTACTTTGAGTTGGAATCGAACCTACAACTATGACGTTTACGCTATAACCTTGTTCGATAGCCACGATGGCTTCAATGTGTATTTTAGCTGCGCACTGCATTCCATACACTGCAGGATAGGCAGAGGAAATGTGAGAACATAGTGTTAAGATATTCCGTTCTCCATCTTTCGCTGAATTCTCGATATTGCATGATGATTACAAGAGCGAAGAAATGTAATTGTTAAATATTTTATTCCCCCGAGTGGGAATCGAACTCTAAACCGTCGCTCATTACTATGGCCATCAATGTTTTTCTAGGTGATAATATATTATATAGAATCTTCAGCTTGGTAACAGCAATTTTCACAATATTCGGCTTAGCATGGCATGATATCATAACCGTATAAGGAGTTGGGATGCCGACATCCATACAGATTATTAGCTAAGAGCGAAACAATGTCGCACTGTGGGAGATCGTGCATAAAATAAGCGAATTTTCGTGTTTGCTGACGATATAACGACGACGACGACGACGACGATATAGCGCGAGATTGTAGCTCTCGTAAGTGTTATTCAAAGCCGTTGTCTCGATTTTTTAGTATTTCCGATACGATAATATCGTTGTTTTTGATGTTTTAGATAGATATGAAATTAGAAAGGTGACACTAATGACAAATATAAAATTATAATATTTGTTTGGATTTAAGTAATTCTTTAAGTGAATGTAGCAGAAATAATATTTTTTTCCTTCAAATATAACCTTTAAATGTTTCTGTTATAGGTAGAGATAACAATTGCAAAATATCTAATATTATGTGCGTGTTGTTATGATCCGCTACTACACCAAATACAGTGAAAACTGTGCGGATATTGGGAAATAGAGTGCTTTAACCATTTTACATTCTCTCTCTCTGTGCATGGTGCTATGCATGGAGTCATTTTAAATCTCCATATATAAATAAATGAAAAGGATGCCAAAAGGGTACGATTGTAACGCGACGGTAGTGGGTTCGGTCGGTTCCACTCGAGGCCCAGCATTAAGTTCCGACGCTCAACATACAATGCCTCCTCTCTCTGCCTGAAATCACCGGCAAGTAGGAAATAGAGAGCCTTAGCACTAGTTTCCTCTGCCTACATACTTTTAATCTATAAACGGACCTACTAAGTATCTACATAGGACTTTAACTATAGAAATAGTAAATGATATAGGGTATGAAATGGGTATAAATTGTAGAGCACTGTGCTGCGGTGGTTTTATTACGTTGAATAGTTTTCAATGAACTACGATACTCTATTAATTGGAAAATCAATAGGCCGCGGTTACACTGTACTCAGTAATTATTTATTTTCTATGAACACTGGCGTATCACTCGACTTTGTTTTGTACCAAGTGGTTGGTACGTTTTAAAATTAATTAAAATAAATTGATATTATGACGTTTCATTTGATTCAATGCTTGCTTGATTGATAAATTGAATTGGTTAAAAATAAAAGTTTAAAAATTCAAAATTAATTAATTGATTTTTATCGACCGTTTTCGGGTTTTATAAATACATTGTGTCCTTAGTGGTGCGGTTTAACCAATGTGATAGTTATACTATTTGTATACTTATGTCATTCAAAATTGAAATTTTCTTAATATTTAAATTGAAACGAAGACATTTTTTTATTAAAATTTGACTATTTAACAAGCGAACTTTCAAAAATTTCGTTTTGATCGCCAGAACTCAACGCCTCCTATTGACTAATTTCTGCTGTGTATTGTCTATCACTCATTCGATAGACTCGAAGACATGTATTGTAATAGAATGTAAATTTAAATTTTAAAATATACATTTAATTAAAATTAATTATTGCTTTACCTTAAATATCAAGCTACGCCAAAAGTTATTTCATTTTCTTCATAGACAGGTGCCAAGAATTTGCGATGAGTATCAAAGTACGTGACAAACTGGGTCAGGAACAATTAATATATTTTTAATTGATTTTAAAACGTGATGAAATTGGGGCGAATGGTGTCGATAGCTTTGCCTGTGGGTTCAAATTCAACTTGGGTTATGTGTTTATATTGCGATGACTGTTTGTATTAAAAAGTGTTATTGGCCAAATTCTTCGATCTGAATCTGAATGAAATCCGAAAGTTTACATAAGAGTTGTTTAAAGCTTCTTTATGTATAATGTTTTCCTCTCTAGTTTTACACTGTACCCCACATATAGCCGGCAGAAGGAAGCTTTTAAGGTAATCTATTCTGCACTTTCACCTTAATTTCGTGACATGAAGTGGTGTTGAGTAGCGATAATCAAGCGCAATTCCTATCGGGATTTCAGAAAATTATTTTCACTTAGGAAACAAAACAAACTGCGGCGTCGAGCTCCGGTACTTAACATTACACGTCACGAAATTTAGGCGAACGTAGGCGCTGAGTAGTGTCTTAAAACCTTCCCTCGGTAAGCTGTATGCAGCCTACAACCGTTAATTTACCATTATTCCATCATCACGTCACTGCGCAAATTTAACACTTCGTGTCATTTCGTTCTATTTGGAAATTTGGGAAAGTCTATCTTAGAGTTCGAAACACTCTCTAATGAACCTTTATGCAAAATTGCAGCTTTCAATGTCCCGTAGCTTATGTAAAAAAATGTTATTACAATTATTGTTAAGTCCGAATTATGGAGGCATTCCGTGTCCGCCACCTAGGCGGAACTCAACTCCGCGCTTTGCCTCCACGCTAGAGCGAAAAAATGAAAATATTTAATCTCTCGACTTGCAATCGAACCCTCCGGTTGCGGTTTGTATTGAAATATTCAATATAAATATTTTTCAGGATAATATTTAAAAAAAAAGCTAAGCATTATTTTAATTGATACATTTCAAAACTGAAAGTTACATTTGTATGAACTAGCTGAACTTTTTAATTTGATATAAATAATTGGCGAAGTCTGAGTCAATTTTCCTAAACTTCCTTGAAAGACTCAATAAAGTCATTTAACAATACAATTAAAAGTTGTACAATCGAAAAATGAAGTTACTCGAGCGAATTCTATCTGAGGAATTCAATTTTAGTGAGAAATTTTACTTGAACTTACTTACGTTTGTTTAATATAATTGCTTTATTTGTTTCTATCATACTTGCATCTTTGTTTGAATATAAAAGCTACAAGTTTAGATTTTTTTCAAGATTTCTTGTAACATTTTTCTATTTTTAAAAGATGACTAAGTTAAAAAGCATAATAATTTACTTCATTAAATATTGATCATAAAAAAAATGTAATATAGAACTACTTAATTATAGATTAAATAATAAACATACATATTTATGATAAATATTATTTTTTATAGATTTTCGATTATACTTATAAATAAATTTTATTTTTAATTAGGGTCGTCGTATCACTTAGTTTAAATAAAAATGTCGGAAATCAAACCCACAACCTTCGCGTTCACAGTCAACCAATGCAGCAACCTCAGCGGCCTCTATTATTATATTTATAAAATTTTAAAACGTTCTAAAATACAATACTGGATAGACGGAAATACCTTCGAAGCCTTCAGTGAACATAAAGAGGTTCTTTGAATAGTTAAAATTGCATCTTTGGTCCCCACAGGTATATTTCACTAGTTCTACTAGTTAGACCATTCCTGGCATATTTTGGACTTTGGTACAATTTGTAAACTGAAAAGGACATATTTTCACAATTGTCTATTGAGTAAGGCTATCGTAGCGGAGTTGTATAGAGCCTGACGGTAAACGCGATGCAGTTGTGGGTTCGATTGCCACTCGGGGGAATGAAGAATTTTCATTTCTTCACTCTGGTAACAAGATAAAATGCGGCGTTGAGTTTTTCACTCACACGTAATGTCTCTAAAATTAGGCAAAAAGTGTTTTACCACTACGGTACTCTATTTTATCACTTAACGCTCCTTACTTACGGTTATAAGGGTATAATTTAAAGAAGAACTTTTCCAATATACGTTCACAGTTATCTGCGGTCAAGCCACCATTGTTGGGCTCGGCCATCGGATTTAAACTTTTACCTTTAATTCCTTTATGCAATCGCCATTAGATATTAGACCTAAAACGTTCCGTATTTTCATATACCTTCATTGTTTTTACATGCCAAGATTTGTGCTTCGTCTTTTCACACATAATATCTGTAAAATCGGAAAATGAAGTGTTCTGTCACTACGTGCCTAATTAAATATTTTTTTGCGTCACGCTGTATTCCGCACATAGCAGGGTTGTCAGGGAACCTTGTGTTAAGACACTCCGTTTCCCATTAACAATGTAAAGAAAAACCGCAAAGGCCTTATAAAATTTCCTATATAAAATACACCAATAAAAAATAACTTATGCTATATAATAATTATCTATATAGATAATAAACTATTATATTGTTATATTTAAACACACAGATAGAAATAAAGTAGAAAGCGAAGATAGTTACGGTTTATTCCATTACGACACATGACACCTTAAGACAGTGTCGAATATTATTTTCCTCGTTAACTGAATAGAAACTCGATACTAATAATTGAGTTGAATATCGATTTCTGAAGCCTTAGAAAGGTTTGACATTTTTCGTACGCGTGCCGTGACAGGTGTTGTTTTGAGGTAATGAAGTATGTCACTTTTATGATAGTATCTTTACGCCCAGTTGTTTTTTTTTTTTTTTTATATTATGTAATAGATTGTTGTAAATAAAAGTTTTAGTAAGGGGGCATTAGATTCGAACTCTAATGAAGAATCAAGAAGAACAAGAAGAAGAATCAAGCAATAACTGCATATTGAAGTTACGAATGTAACTTGTGGTAGTCAAACATTGCTGAATAACTGACTCGAGTAACCACAAACTGCCATGTTTGCTCAGCCAACGCTAACATGCGGTGGTATCGTGTCGAAACCACTTTTGGAAATTATCAAAAACTGAAAACTTTGTCATGCTTACTTGATAATATATTGAATACATATATTTTTTGCTTCACGCTGTATCCCTCACACTGCAGGGTAGGCAGAGGGAACTTCATTTCAAGTTCGTTTCAATACTCTGTTCCCCACTTCCGAATTCTGAACGCATTGCGTGTCGAATGGCGGAACTCAACGCCGCGCGTTGCCTCGACACCAGAGCGAAGAAATGAAACGATAAATTTATATAAATATTTATATAAATTAGGTTTTTAATATTAATTTAAAAAAAGACAATCAATTTTAAATTTACGAAATTATTAACATTCATACTAAATGAAATCTCCAGAACGAAATAACAACTGAGTCTTAGAATATTTTACATTAAACGAAAGTCAGAAATGTTTGCGAGATCCAAATTGAAATGGCGAAATTCCGGACGTATTGGAAGACAGCTTGACGCAAATTGCGAGGTAACTTAGCCGGATATACATTTTGTTGCTTACAATGTACCTCTAATATTTTTATTTAACTTAACACTGTATCCAGTATTTATAAGGATACGAAGAGGAAATTTAGTGTTAAAAGACTCCGCTTTCCGTTGACGGTTGAAAACCACACCTTGTTATCATCGAGGAAATTAAAATAATTCATACATACTCCCATGTGGGAATCGAACCCACAACTGTCGCGTTTACGATCAGATGCTATGCCAGCATGTCACGACGATCTTTTAAATAAAATATTATTCGAAAATTTAAATATAGCAGGGCCGTCTGTGTTGATCGCCAATTCTAAATGAGACTATGAATAAGGTATTTATGCAAACTGTGAAATTATTGTGATATCGATTATCGCTTAGCGCTGTATAACGGTTAGTGCAAAAAGTGCATAATGCGCTTAGAACGTAGTGAATGTTTACTATTTATTAACTGCCCTTTGTCTTTATACTTTTTTTGTAAAATATTTAATATGGTAAAGATTGTTTTACTTTAGCAGTATGATTTAAAGGACGGTCAGAACCCAGACATTTCTCTAATTCTCGCCTAAGCAAGAGACTTTTCAATACAAATTTATGACCTAGTAATAAACAAATTTAGTACAAAATTATGATACCGGTGGGTGCAGGTTCGAATGTCACTATACTTTCGTTAACAATAAAGTCAATGTTATGATCGTCGACGGTGTATGACGCTTGGTTGTAATAAAAAAAGGATTTTGTAGCCTCATGTATTTTCATCATCGCAAAAAGCTCACTGCATTTTCAGAAAAATAGTATGAAGACACTCCGATCCTGAGATTGAGATAACTAGCTTAATTCTGAAAAAGCTGTTTCGAATACATAAAATAATTTATAGTTTAGTAAATATCCAGCTTAGATAACTAAAGCGCTTCGGTCAAGGAATTGTTCATTACCTATTTCTGTTATTCGGTTGTCAATAGACTCGCAGAATAGTATCGTATCATAGTATCGCCACATGCTGCTTGCAAGTTTCAAAATATGTAGAGTATAATATAATAACATTAGTAATATTTAATAAAAGATTTCATACATAATCTTAATTTGGTAGTCACTGTTTTATTAGTATTAAACTGAAGTATTAAAACAGTTAGGATGTACAATATGCTTCTAGTTTTTTTTATATTTCGCCTTTATTTGTGATAGATAGCTTGGAGATAAAAATGTAATAAATGTAATATGATTGGCGTATGCTTACGAATATAATAAAAATTACGATTACGAAACACGAGCGATACCTCCCTACCTTCCTTTCTAGCTTAAAAACCATATCCTAAAGTCATTATAATTTAAAAATAAAATTCCTCGCATACTTGAAGCCAGAAAATACCATACAAATCTGTGAAAACCTATAAAAGTAATAAACGAATCAGATCTAACTCGCTATTCAGTCACTCTGTAACGGCTCCATATTCCAAATATTTCTTAGGACTCTATTTTCTTATACATTAAAGTTATTTTCGCCGGGACACCAGCTCAGTGTAGAGGGGATGACGCGACCAGCCACCCGTGAAGCCTCGATAGCGACGTTACGATAAAACTAATAGAGTTTGGACTAACGTGCAGTTAATATAGTTAGGTTTTCAGTAAAAATTAGTGGACCATGAATTGTGGGTTTTATAAAATTATTGAATGTGTTCCGGGTGGGAGGTGGCGTTAATTATTTTGTTCCTTTTTTAGGGTTATGTAACTCAGACAGTAAAATCTGTGAAAATCATTTATCTTGAGTTTACAACGATATAACAAATTGAAATTATAATTAAATATGAGATATGCGCATGTGTCCGTAAACTTACGTTTGTCAATTTCAAATTGTACTTGTACCCGTCACATCCATGTAGCAAAGGTAACCTGAGAACCTAGTGTTATGACACTCTGCTCCCTATT
This sequence comes from Heliconius aoede, assembly GCA_037355905.1. NCBI lineage: Eukaryota > Metazoa > Arthropoda > Insecta > Lepidoptera > Nymphalidae > Heliconius > Heliconius aoede. Next base: position 929,078 of record JBAIZZ010000207.1, on the reverse strand, counting down.
GAGATACTTTCGCTCTCCACTTTCCGCTGAATGGTTGAGGTATTATGTGTTGAGTGGAACTCCTCGTCGCTTAATCGTCGCGTAAATTTGAGATATTTCATATGATATTAGGCTTAGATTGTTCAAGTTTAAGAACATCCAAAAAAGGGATAAAAGCATTCTCAACATTACAAGTATTCATCAAGCGGCGAGACGACGATATTACATTACTTGAAGAAGTGCTCTTTTAAAATTAAATAGAAGTAAGTAGTGTAATGAAACTAAGTTCTCGGCTAATAAAGTGAAGGAAGTAATTCCGCGACTCTCGCACCAATCTGTCTTCATATCACAAAGGCAAAATGAAAATACTAAATGTGGGAAAATTTGTAGGGAATGTAAGTTAATTTATTTTGTTTGTCTATCTGTACATTTTACTTGCAAATGTTGCTCATTTGGTGCAACAATGACTTATTTGTATTGTTTGAAAAATCGCAGAAGGTGTAATTAAGTTTATAAATAGTGACGCCACATATATAGATATGTTTAACTGTAAAAATTTAAACTGTGCAATTATTTAATTATTACACTAATGGGGATATGTACGACTTTTTTTTTCTTTAATTTAACATACTTTCTTAAAAGGTCCGCGTCTATAAACATCGAGTGAACCTGAATAAAGTTAAACATAAATCACTTTAATAATATTTTTTATTAAATAAAATATTAAATATAGATAGAAAAAAACCAAGGATCGTTGAGTAGGATAGAAGTGCAGTACAAGTGAGCGGGCATCACGAGTGCGGCAAAATACTTGAGACAAAAACGTCTTAAGCATTACATTGTAAAGTAGAATAGCAGTTATAAGAGGCTAATTATGTCTGTTCCGTTCATTTTGGCCTGAAAAACAATTAAATTTATTATATTCTCAATGTATATCAGAAAAAAATAATTATTTAAGCTGTGTCCCGCTTATAGCAGTGTAGGCACAGACCTCTGCCCAGCATAGCCTTTGTATGTAAGCGCGACGACTATGGGTTTGATTCCCATATAATTTCTTTAATTTACAGCAAGCAAATTAATAAGTAATAAGTCGTAATAAGTCAAATTTACTATAAACCGTCTAATCTAAAACTGAACTTACAAACACAAGTAGATAATCCCAACGACACAAAATCAGCAAAAAAAAAAATATAACAAAATAATAAATATATTTTAATACTATTTTAAATCGCCTTCGCAACGACAGTTTACAAATAATAATTTCCTTATCAGCTTGTTAATTTTATTTTCCAATATTTGATTTGATTATTAATGAATAGAAACGTAAAAGGAATTCTTTTAATACCTAAAGTAGTCTGTGAGTCACGCGTTTCATTTGCGCGACTCGGTGGCGATTTTACAACAAATTGGAACTAGAGACCAAGCGTCTCTTTATTTCCTATGTTAGACTAAAATAAATAATTTTCTAATTTTTTCAAAGTATTGTATTTGTACTTCACTTCAAAATATATTAATTTATTTGCTTAAAATATATTTTTTTGTGACGGAAGATAAAGTACATACTTGTGTATTATACATTTATTTATTATAGATATAAAGTATGTTTATGACATATCTAGCGGGATTTGAACTCGTGCTCCTTAAGAACCGTCTAAATTAATTTATGCGTTTTTACAGGGACATATCAAAAATATTACAGGTTCATATGAATCTTTAATTTGTACTTACATTATTTATTTTTGTAGTTAGCATCTTTATGTTTAAGTTACATAAATTTTTAGCACATTAAAATACTTAATTCGCCTAAATAAATTATAAAACCTAAATGTTTGAGTAAAACTTGAACCTGTAACTTTCGCGTGAGCAAACAGGCACGTCTAAATTATACCACTATAGCTTTTATATAAATTTATCAAAATACATAGCACTATTGTAAAAGCTAATTACGAACAAGAAATTCCGGCCTTTACTTCTAATTTGTTTCAATATTGCTGTGAAGCCTTGCAAATGAGTTCGTTAGAGTTATACAGCGACGTTAGTTCACAATTATGGCGGAAGTTATGGGCTTTACGAACCAGCGAGGTCACATGGTTTTATTTTCTAAATACTGATACCTATATGTTGTAAGAAAAGTAGTCGTCGTCTAAATGTAGACGAGATGACTATAGATTTGAATCTTAAACGGGGAAAATAATTGTTTGAAAATAATTTACTTCATTTTTTCTCGCTCTAGTAGAAAATAGAATCGCAAATAGAGCGGTACGTGAGGAATGGAACAATAGGTTCCCTCTGCCTTTTCTGCTGTTTGCGGGGTACAGCGTGTTTATAACAGTATCTACATTTAAATTACACATAGAATGTCAATAGTTTAAACGCTATTAGTCTCGCTAGATTCAAAATTGTATCTAAAATGTCTATTTAGACAGTTAAATCAGATAGAACATGTTCGATGGTGCGGTCCACAGTTCCGTGGGGTGGTATCAACAATGGTTGTCAACTTCAAAAACCTCCCAACAATAGGTGCCGTGCGTGAATGCCTATTTACTATCATTTGCAAAGTCAATTAGGTTTATATATTTTTTTTGCTTTTATCGGTGCGCGGTTCCGGCTTTTAATCGAAAAGGAACATGTAGGAGAGTGCTTGAGTATATAGTATTTGAGACAATGTTTATTTTTATTTGCTTGATCCTATAAATTAATTATAAGCCGAGTTAGGTTCCGCATAAATTAGATAAGATTCACATTATATGCTTTACTTTAAAATGTGATGATAAAAAAATTGCATGGCTACGTAAAAATATAAAAATTTATAAAACTAGTCGATTCGGTCAAAACGAAGTGTTTTAAAACTAGGTTACTCTGCCTATTCTGCCTAATCTGCGTTTAGTTATTTTTTTTCTGTGTTACAATGTCAGTTACTTTTTAGGAAAAATATTATCTGTTATAAAAAAAACTTGGTGCATACGAATTTAATTAAAAAGACTAAAACGATATAAAATTGTATATTTTTATTAAACTTCACCGGAGTCTCCGAAAGCAAAATGTAATAATAGCATGTCACTGTCGTAGCGGTTCGCACTCACAATGGATGCCATGCGTGTGACGTGAGCCATATCTATCTATTCATTTTGTTTACACAAAATAATATTTTTCTATAGCTTTTAAGATAAAATATATATTTTTTTATATATTTGATGTCTTTATGTGGGTTAGCAAAGAGGTTTCATCATTGAAACAATTTACATGATATAAGATAGCCATACTTCGATCGGGAATTAGTAGTTCCTGAGGTAAGCGCGCTCAATCAAACAAACTTTTCCCCTTTATAATAATAGTACAGATTATAGAAGTATAGAAATATGGATTCAATAATGCATTTTTATCAGTCGATAAAGCAAGCGCATGGGGTTGGTAATATATTTCCAAACTTTACATAAATTGAAGAAAATCTCGGAGGGCTCATAAAGTATGTGTCGCATATGCGACAGTCACCGCCGTAGTAAAGCATCTACTTGTACGTTTTTCTTTGGACTTGGAATTATGACAGGATTGCCGTCTGGGGAACCATTCGATCTTTATTAAAATCTATTATTTCAATACAATTTAATTTAATCCGCAAACTCTGGGAAGCTTAATTGAAATGTATGTACTCGTAGTGAAGAAAAATATTTTAAACTAGCTTTTAGTAAATTTGTTTTTGTGGAAGGCATTTGTCATAAGATAAAATATAGCTGTATCCTTAAGGATTAATATATTATTTTAGTGGAAATGAAGACTGAATGACTCACTGACTTGTCGTTTCGATCCCCATTCGGGTCAATAAAGACTCTTGTAAGATAAAACACGGCGTTGAGTTTCAAGAATCTACACGAAAGTTCTAGAATTTAAGTGGAACGCAGAGGACGGAGTGCCTTGACACTAGGTTTTCCATGTCTAAACTTCTATACGGATGAAAATGCGAAAAATAACACATCCATTCTTGTAGCTATAAGAAAATATATTTGTAGAATATAAGTTATCACTGTAAAATGATATAGTTATATTATACTCGTAGTGCCTGCAATATATTCTCTTTGTATCTAAATCTTAAATCAGCCATATTATTGTTTCTTGTCTATATATTTTATACCAAATTCACATACATACATTACCACCAGTCTTCTTATCTAATCTTATCGAATTATTGTTTGTTACTTGACTTTTACGCTACTGCGCGCGCTCAAGACATATCACGACAGCTGTAGATACCGAGTTGTAACTCAAAGCGTGCCCACACATATATAAACTGTGCGAAATATATTATGATTTATAAATATTATTTGTTTTACAAAATCATACGAGAAGAATGTAAATTAATCAATATTCTAGAACACTAATTCAAGTAATACAGCGTGAAACAGTAGTTTCACGCTGTATCCCGCATTTAAGATACGATTTTACTCTGATAACATATCAGAGCGAAGAATTGAAAATTTTAATGTAATCATTCTCGTAAGCGGTTGCTCTTTCAGCTGAGCTTTTATAACCTTAATAATTTCACACAAAATACCTAATTTTTTAGAAAAATAAAACTCACAGATTTATAGAGATTTCGTATGAAGATTTATTCATAGCTGGATTTGAATCCACGTCTCTTGGACGCCGTCCAAACGCTCTAGCCAATTAAGCTATACGTTTTCATCACGCCTCATCGTAATTTTTGCACGATTGTTATAACTTTTGTTGCTTTTGTAAAAGGATTTTAAGTGTTTGGACTAAATCCAACAGAAGCACATTCAAATTCTTCTGTATTCTAATTTTATATGAAATTTTAATATGTTTATTAAAAAAACAGGATTCAGGATTTGAAGCTGCGTCATCTTACATTACAAATTCAAAATCCAATTTTGGTAATTTATTTTTTCGCATTCGAAAATTTCAACAAAATTATGTTCAAAATAAGAAAATTATTATAAGAATTTCATAATCGAGGAAGTTAATTAAGTCCACATTAAGACCGTCGGAGCGGATTTACCGAACGTCACTTTAACGAATTAATGGAGATCTGCAAAGATTAAAGGAAACACCTTTAATTTAACACAAGGATGGACAATGTGATTAGTAACGCAGTGATCTATCTAATTTTCTACGTGGATTTTAGAGGAATATAATAAATATAGAGGAGTATATTTTGTTTTAACTTTTTGGTTTTTTTGGTTCTTTTATAAGAATTGAGCGTCAAACGCTTCGGTCTTTACATATTTCATTCATTTTATCTATTGTCAATAGTCAATATCTATGTCAATTAAGTCTTAACACCAAATTTTCTGCCTAGATTAGGCAGCTATAAAAAAAGCGTGTAGTCCTTTTTTTTGCTACTTTATTTTTATTATCTAAAATTATCACCGGCATTTCGTGAAGCACAAATATTAAAATAATTATTTATTTAATTCTTAATTTTCTGGCCATTTCAGAGTTTGCCTGTAGTGTGAAAAAAATTGATGTTTTCGTTATGAACACCGCGAGAAAAAGCATATAATGAAGCTTTATAGTATTTTTTTTTAATATTAAATATGTTATATTCGGAGAACGTCATTACCATTGTAACTAACATATTCGTCACTCGTAGGTATCAAAGTCCATGGACCTACCATATCGCAAGAAATTAATTAATGAAATATTTTTTTAGCTACATGCTGGGTCGTGTAATAGTGTTAAATTACTCCGTACGCCACTTTCTGGCCATTTCTTTTAATAGTTTTACAAAATAAAATAAAAATCACCACCCAAATAAACAGCGGCGTAAATAAGCAAAATAATTTCCCTTATGTACACACTGTAAAGTAACGTTTTAGCTTGTTCAGTTTGAAGGTACTTTGACCGCCTGTTTTCGTTAAGATTAATTCTGTAATATTAATAGAGTTTCCTGAACAGTAAATCGTAGATAATAATAATTAAATTGTCTTTAAATAACTAGGTGAAGTAAAAAATTGGGTCAAATATTAGTTAGAGAAGATTTCGCTTAAGATTCTATAATTTTCGTATACAATCGTATACTAGGATTGCAAGATCCAGTCCTTGGAGGTACAGGAATTCATGGACGCCAATCCAGCCACAATGATTTCCAAATTCCAATAAATAGTCCAATTTTACATTTGATGTCATGTCACTGGTGCCACATGGTGGTGGTGACACACTACCTGTGATCGAAGTTACCTCAGGCACTCTTACGTTTTCATATTTAGTTTCATATATAACATTATGTGTAGTGGACACATCGACAATAATTAGTTTATACGAACATGAACTTGATGGTCGTTGTGGGTTTGATTCCCACTCGAGGAAGTGAAATATTTATTTACGTTTATATTTCCATTTCCATTTTTCTTTCCTCTGGTGTTGAGGCAAAGCGCGGCGTTTTGTTTCACCACTCAACACGCAATGCCTCCAGAATTCGGCAAAAAGTGGGGAACGGAGTGTCTTAACACCGAGGTTCCCTCTGCCTACTATCTATACAACTCCTGTATATATCTATATATCTATTTTTAACTCGCACCAATTTCGGGAGTGTCAGACAAAATAAATATTGAAATGTCACATCAAACGGCCGAATGTTGAAGCTATGAAAACAAAAATATTTTGTTTATTTTACAGATTGTTTTCAAAAAGTTACCTTTGAAATGTCGTTCGCATTGAAGTGTTATTCATGAATATACGTCCTTTAGTAGTAAATGTAAAATGAAATACGTATCGAGGTGTAGGTAGACATTATTTGATTGTAGATGTGATGAGTGTAATCAGTAATCACTAAGGGGAATGAATTATATTAATTTGGCTTATATAAGACTAGCCGCGGTGTAGAATTAAGCCACCCAACATGCAATGTGCCTTAAAAATTGATTCGCTGTTTTTCTTTTGTAAAATATTATATAAAGATTAAAATTAAAGTCCAGGCCAGTCGTGGCGTGGATACAAGCGTGTAAACGAAAGACTGAATCCAATTCCCATTCGAGGAAATTGGAATAATTAACATTTTAATTTCTTCGTTCTGGTGTCGAAGCAAAACGTGGCGTTGAGTTTGTGATAAAGAGTGAAGCTGAAAAAAAAAAATTAAAACTGATTGTTCAGCGAAAACAAAAAAGAAATTACAAGTCTTTTAAGTTTTAAAAGAAACTTTGTACTGATTTTTATACCATAAAAGATTTAATAAAATAAAAAAATATAATAATAAGATAAATAAATGATGCCTCCTCTACACGACCAGCTTCACTACAAGTCAATCAATTTACAATACGTTATCTGTCGGACCGTATACGCGTCTAAGCGAATATCATTATAAAGAAATCGGCTTACAGGCTACAATAGCGTAATCAGTTTTGAAGTACCCTTCTAATATTTTAGGGTCGATTACAACATCTGTTGCTGCAAAACGTTGACAATGATACAATATTTTTATACAGCAAAGAAATGCAGCTCTTATTTCTATTAGCAATAGAATTGAAAATATCAACAAAATGAGTGGACCCGATTTTATTCTTCAAATACCTAAACAGTAAGGATTATACGTTATTTTATTGGAAAATGTTTCTTATTCAGTTGTAATAAGAGTGATTTGGATTGGAAATTAAATTTTTATAAAACCCACATTTACCACATGCTAGTCCGTTATTAATATACAATTGAACCTTTTTACGAAGAGTTTTTTGAAGCTTGCAAAATTATAATTTGATACATTGTTTGTTTTTAATATTTTGTGGAGAGATGGTGATAATTAGCCATGTAGCCATTAGAAAATAAATATTTCCACCGAGTGGGAATCGAACTTCTCTACAACTCTGAAGTGCGCCGTGTCAGACAGACGCCTACACTAGGACGACCAGATTTTATTTATTTTAACGGTCCTCTAAAAAATAAATTTACAAAATATAATACAGTCAAAATGGAATATATGCGCGCTGGTGACATTTTCTATATGACACACGGTCGGTCTGTCAGCAGTTGGTGAAAATCTGTGAAAAATGGAGGCGCTTGAAAATGAAAAGCTTTTTTGTCATAGAATATTACACGTGAATTACTTTGTAGTTTTTCAAATTGAATCTGAAAAATTTTATAAATCATAATAAGTTATATTTGTCACCTTTTTATAATCTGTTATTCTCGTTGACTTATAATCCTAAAATTACTATGGACCCCATGATGGGCGTTCGACTTGGAATTGACCTTTTTTTTTTTGACTCTTATTATTTAAGCGTCATCGCTGAATATCGCCTATGAAAATAATATGAAAATGTCACGAACTTTGATCGGAAAACGAGGATCGGAGTTTCTTAACAACAGGTAGCGTTTGCCTACTATTACATGCAGGGTACATCCGAAAAAAATCTACACCGCTGAATTCAGAAGAAATGGGAAAGTAAAACCAAAACCATTATACGAATCGTATAACAAAGATACAATCTAATGGTATAATTGCGGTAGCTAACAAATATAGTGAAATATGTGTATACGAGTACCTACGTACTGTTAATCGCTTAATCTGAGCAAGTTGTTTTCACAGATCCATAATACGCGAGGGGGAAAAATGCAATTAATTTTATCACAAAAGCCGTTCCGATTGGGGACCAATAACATAATAGTTAGGAATGTCTCATTTAGAACTAACGACGAACGAATTTACTATAAATCTCTTTGGAAAATTCTTTCCAAACGTTTGTTTTTGTATTATATCTTCAGTATTAACGAACGTTGGCTGGATGTATTTATTTAAACTTTTATAAATAGTTTATATATAAATATTTGATAACAGCGTGCGACTGTAAGCGGGTCAGGTTGAAGGTTCGATTTCCATTCGAGGGAATGAAATATTTAATATTTTCACTCGTCACAAATAGTGTCGAGAGTTTGGCAAAAAGTAGGTACTATTGGTTATCTCTGCTATGTGCGGGATACAGAGAAGATTTTGAACTAAACAAACAAAAAAGACAAAAAAAGTATTTCTTTCAAAAGTTAAAAATACAATTGACTCAAGAATTAAAGTCTAAATCTATTGAAACTAAAATTTACATATGATACAGTAAACATATAGACAGGTATATAAATTAAATATATGAAAGGCTCACCCTTATAATCTAGGGTAAAGCCAGCTACGGAAAATAGGCCATTATCGCGTTTCTTAATCCTGCCTGGTTTGACCTTTTATACAAATCAATATGTTGGTTTTCTTACCTTCACATTGTATCCCACTTATGGCAGGTACGCAGAGAAAGCCTAGTGTTAAGACACTCCGTTCATCACTTTCCCGCCGAATTTTTGACATATTGGGTGTTGCATGGTGGAACTTAACGATGCGCGTTGTCTTGTTAGCACGTTGTTGAACAAGGAAAGAAAATATTATATAACCCATTCTCCCGAGTGAAAATCGAATTCACAACTGTTTACAACCACACGCTGTGCTACTGCGCCACGATGACCTCTAGATGAGAAATATTAACCAAATCTCTCATTTTCCTTTCTTTCTTTCGAATTACGTGCTTTTTTTTAAATGACGTTTTCCTCAAATCTTAAATGTTATGCTATGAATTTTTATTTTTCGATCATTAAATGCGATTGAAATCGACATTTATTATAATTTTCAGTCACGATTTGGTAATATTATGGAGATTGTGGAAGAGACAAAAAATATACGAAAAAAATATTGTTCCTTGTTCAAACTCCCAAAATGAGGAAAATAAATATAAATAACCTTCCTGACTTCACTTACATGTAATTAATCAAATCAACACAAATATCATTTAAAAATGACTATTTTCCCAATCGAGAAACGAACCCACAACCATCGCGCTTGGAATCAGATAGTGTAAAATAATTCACTATACAAAAATATTCAAAATTGCAAGAGAAATTCACACGAAAAATATATGCTCGATCACGTTTACAGTGTAGTACGTCCACAGCGACTAAATATCTTAGATATAATCGACATCGTGTCTTCTATTGTCTTCAAAAGAAAGCCAGGAGGAAGCTACGAATCTAATTATCATATTAAATGTGAATCAATTATGACCCTTACCAAGTTCTTTGTGTCCTTTTTTGTGTTCTTTTAATAAATTAACATCAACAAGAATCCAGTGTCCAACTCTCTATTCTCCATTCTTTGCCCAATATTTTTATACTTGAGGTCAGTCGTGGTGCGGGACAAAGTGTGACTGTATGGTGCGAACTTTTGTGGGTTCGAACCCTACTCGAGAAAATTATATATTTTCATTTTTTTGCTCTGGTGTTGAGGTAAAAGCTCGGCGTCAAGTTACGCCGAGCTTTTACCTCGTTAAATTCAACAGGCAATGGCGATGATTGATAATTTATAAACTTTTCCGCAATCTAGGTGTTGCAGGATTTTTTTGTCATATTTAATGCTTATTTTAACAACGAAACTTGTATGATTTAACTGAAATAAAATAAACAAATTATCGGCTTTCATAAAGTAGAATGACAATATCGATATCATAATTATAGTATTCGCAAAATATTATTTTCGACATTATGAAATATAAATAAATGGGAATATTATTCGAAGAAGTAAATTTCGTTCGAAATTCACTGGTACCGTATCGTAATATTTATTCAATCAATTATGCGTGCGAAGGCTTTAATTCAGCAAATAACGCCGCCTTGTATACAATAAACGAGTTGATTTCACAAAGGTATTGTTTAATTCGATAAATTATTTAAAATCTACAATTCAACAGTAACTATAGTGCAGGAGCACATCCGTGGGCTGTCAACTTTACAAGTTGTGGGTTCGATTTCCACTCGATGTAATGAAATATTTTATAATTAATTTCCTCGAGCAGTGGTGACGTGGCGGGGCGTGAAGTCCACTCAATAAGCAATGCCTCTAGAATCGGGTGGAAAGTGCGTGAAGTGTTAGTGGGAAATTTAAACGGGAAAATCCTTATATATTATATTTTAAACTCATTTTTAACTCAATGATTGACAGACAATGTACAGGCGAAATTGGTGAACCTTGATTTTTAATTTGGCATATAGGTAGAGAGAGGTCAGAGAGTGTAGAAGAGTACTAGGGGATAATTTTTCTTTTCAACGGAAACAAACAAGCAGAGAAAAAGATGCGGGTAACAACTAGTTTTAGATAAAAAAATTCCATGTATACACATCTCAATCGAGGTGCATCGACGTTTGATCGAGTTATACATTATTAATGAATACCGCCTATAATTATGGGCTTATACAGATTTATAGCTTACGGCGTTTGGCGTTTGAGGCGTTTCTGAGAAGGCGTGCGAGACTGAAACATCTGATTTTGTATTGTGACTCTTAATATTAAAGTCTGTTTAAAATAATAATAAAAATGCATATGATGCTGTCATGGTGCAGTTAAAAAGTCTTTTCTTTTATTTACGTAGCGTTGAATTTTGCCACTCAACACGCAATATTTCGAAAATTGGGCAGTCGGGACAGGGAGTGTCTTAACATTACGTTCTCTCCGCCTATTGTACTACTACTATTTCTATATTATGTAAAGAAAAAATAATAAAACAAAAACCAAATTAGTATTATACGTAGGAGTATATCTTATGTGTATAGAATTTAAATCGAGTTACAACAGTATGGGTCGGTATTTCATTGTTTTTTCATACTGGAATTCTGTTGTTGGATGGTTCATAGGAAGAGATATAGAATTATTTAATTTATGGAGTGCTGAAAATTGTTTAAAAGTTTCAAAGAGGATATATATTTTGTTATCCTTTTTGCATAGTATATGGTAAAAGGTAGTGTAATATGTAATAACGCAAATATGATTAATATTTTGAACAAATATATATATACTGTAATTCGATGGAAAGTGGGAACGGAGTATCTCAACATTAGCTTCCCAGGTTCTCTGTGGCCATATATGGGATATCATGTGAAGCTAAAAAAGATAAAAAAATATATTTAATGAGCCCGTCGTTGCGCAGTGGCTTAGCTTTTGATTCTTACGACTATTGTAGGTGCCCATACCATACCATCGAGTACCATTTGTACATTTTATAAAAGTGAAAATGCTGTCTTTTTAGTCTCCTTATAAGTACATTTTGGACATTTTTTTTAAATAATATACATTATATAAGCATACGTCACTCGGGAACAAATGTCGTTGCCTCCACTTATAAATTAAATAGAATAATCGTATATAAAATAACAATTACAATTAAATTAAACCTGGAATTAGCAGCCAGAGGGAAATAGCTCGCTTTGCATTTAAATGTTTTGAGTTTTGATTAAACGATTAACTTAATGTTCTTTTTATTTTCATTAAAACTAATTTCGATTAGTTTAGATTTCATTTTATTTATATAAAAAAAGTAGTCCACCAAAGATCGGTATCAATATATGAAATTTGTGGTCACACCAAAACCACACACGAAAGAGAGTTAAAAAATTTCCAACACTATAAATCTCTTTAACTTAATATTATTTAAAAAAATATATAATATAATAAATTCGGGCAAAAGCAATTTATGCTTCGATGACATGAAAATTTTATCATATCCCGTCCTGGACGCTGGATATTCGATAAAAACTAATTAATCCGTGTCCATTTTTCATTTACTCGTATTCAATATTTAAAGGCTGCTGTGGAAGTTGGAAGGTATACGCTTTGGTCGTAGATTCAAATAGATTTGAGGATATATAAGAAATTTAAAAAAGTTTAGTTTTTTTCTCTTTTGTAGGACAAAGTAGAGATTAGAATGATTTTGTTCAGTGACTTATGAGTTCGATTTCCATTAGAGAAAATGAAATATTTAATATTTTTATTTCGCGCTCTGTTAGACAAAGCGGATTGAACTCTTTTTAAGATTCGTGCAATATCCTGCACTTAGCAGGGTAGGCAGTGGGAACCTAGTACTAGGACCTCCTTTTCCATTAAGACACTGTCATTCTCCACTTTTCGCTGGATCCTGGAGGTATTGCGTGTTGACTGGCAAAACTCAACGCCGGACTTTGTTAACCAGTCCAATGTAAATGAAAATTATTTAAATATATTCCTAGAGTGGGAATCGAACTGCATAACTGTTGTGATTAGTCAAAGGCTGACATAGTGCGCCACGCCGCCCTCTTTATTCCTCTTGCATATTAAAATATAAATTCTAAATTACTAAGTATGATTACGGAAACGGACAACTAGTTAAACGCAAAGTAGATCCAATCAGCATCCACTAGAACAGGTAGCAGTATTTACGATCAATTATAATATTATAGAGAACTTTACAGTTACAAAGACTTTTATAAATACAATTATATATATAAATGAATATGATAATTTATTTCGGAAAAATCAAACATAGAACCTTTTATAAAATCTCAGTATTGTCTATAAATATACACAAAAATAGCTGTGAAAATTTTAAGTTTTGAAAATTGCTTTTGAACGATAATTTTTGAAGCAACTACAATCAATGTGACACTGTACTTTTGTTTCGGACCAGAGTATGTTAATGAAAATAATAATTACCCTCGAGTGGGAGTCGAACTCACAATCTTTCCGCCTACATTCTGCCGTTGTGTGGCTACGACGACATTGTCAACAATTTATTTTCACATGATAACTTCATTAAATAATTCTACAATATTTTGGTGTTGAAATTTAAATTGTTGAAGTGCCACGGCTGAAATTTATTATGAAATTCTAAAAGCATAAATTGCCTATTAACTTGTTCTAGATGATATCTGTAGTATTGGTTTAAATGAGAGCTTTATACTAGGTTAGTTAACTTTTGAATGATTTTTTTTCTGTATGCTTTTAGTTTGTAAAAAAATTCTTAAATAATAAAATACCCATAGTCTCATGTACTTAAAGGAATTATTAAAATTACGTCAAATCAATGTGTCGAAAATTAGGCGAAAAATAAAAAACTTTACCTATGAAAATGAAATAAATATTAATACTTGTATTAGGTGCACATGCTCTATGCTTATATCACAGTCATTGTCTGGTGATGAAATAAAGACCTCATTAAATGCTTAAACCGATTTGTTTGCAGCTAAAGCCTTGTTTGCCCTGATTGGGTAAAAGTTGGGTACCTAAAAACAGCGATTTAAATTTTAAAGTATAATTTTATAAACTTATTCTTTGGTGTTATTATAAAGATCCAAAAGTTTTTAAGTAACACAATAAGAAAAATACATAAAAAAACATTTAAAATAAAAAAATAAAATCAGCTTCACGCTGTATCCCGCAGAGTAGGCAGAGGACGTTCTCCACTTTCCGCCAAATTTCGTGTTGGCCTTGCGTGTTAAATGGCGCAACTCAATACCGCGCTTTGCCACGACACCTGACATGAAATGAACGTTAAAAAATTAATTCACCTCTAATAAACGTTTTAAAAAATCTATGTAAGCTTATTGTCCTTGGGACTCCGAAAGACATGTCAACTGTGCTTATTTTGTTATAAGTATTACATTTATTTTTTAATTTAAATGTATAATTTCAGATTGACCAGTGAGTCAGTGAGTGATGTCATTGGTTGCACAATTAATTACTAATTATCGTGTAACTTTTACTCGTTATATTGTAAAGAATCATGTCTTCCTTCGCCACATTTGAGTCTACACCTTTATTTCAAGAGTCCGATATATATATACTCATTGTTAGAGAAGATGGCAGTGTCGGCTGCCCACGCGCAATTAAATATTTAGATAAACTATACAGCCCAAGTAAGCCAATTTAGTGATAAAGTAAATATCGTTATTTAGAGCTACTAGAGCTAAAAGATATAAGATTTGTTTCGGTAAGTTATTAGATATTTGATTTGGAAATTATAACAGTTCAGTTACATTTGTACGGATTTAATCTGTATCTATATTTTAATTATAATAAAAGGACAGAAAAGTCTACCCAGTCCAAAGGATAGTTTTACATATAAACGTCATAGGAAAGCATGGATATAAAAATGTATTACTATTATTACTTAAATAAAAAAACACATATTGAGGCACAGTCTCATAATGTCTTAATATTCGCGGGATAGTTATAGGTTCGAGCAAAGAATAGTAAATTAAAACAAAATTCGAAGTCTAGTCTAGTTACAATTAAAAACATTTAAATTATTGTTAAAAGTTGAAAAATGCTATTATATTAAAATAAATAAAAAACTTAAAATAACACTAGGCTCTACAAGCTACAAAAAAACTTTCAAATTTTTTATTATTCAGTAAAAAAAATGAACCTCTTGATGAATCGTTACTTACTCAACGAGCTCATAGCTACAAGCATCACTTGAATCAATGCACTATAAAAACATTTACCGTTTCCGTTCATTTTTACATCTCTATTATTATTGTGATGATATATTGTAGATGACACTGTTATTAAGGCCTTCGTGGCGCAGTGGGATATGGTCTGGCTTTGGATGGACGTGGGTTCGATCCTCACTCGATGATATGGTTAGATTTAAATTATTTGCCAAGATAAAGCGTGGCGTAGAAATCCTTTGCTGCCAGTGTCATAGCCATAGTGACATACAGATTTAGCGTCATAATTTTTCTTGCATAGCAAGATAGTATGCAGCCCGAATTCGATTCCATACTTTGAGGAAGGGAATTATAATAACTGTTCCCCCTGAGTGCCAGTTGAATCCATAACTTTTGTGATAACTTTCGGACCCTGTGCCGCTGCGCCACGAAGGCCTCAAAACTAAATGTTATTTGAACTTTCAGAACAGTAATTGAAAGAACTTGTTTGTAAATTGTTTTAATTATGTTTGTATGTATGTTTCTTAGTTTAGGTTCTTCAAAATGTTATGTAATTAATAAATATTTGACTAGTGTTTCTCAATAGATAATATTTACATATATGAACGTTATCTTAGAGGCGGGACGTCTTATTAAAAACATAGGTTTTGTCTGAATCTAGATTAATATCTATCTATCCATAAAATTAACGAAGCGATAAGTGATATCTATTAAAACTAATATCGCTTGTACAGTATATTACATAATATGTTAGGGTGGATGGTGCATTAGGTATGTAATTTATATATTTTTAAGCAAGTTATAAAACATCTTTGTTTTAGTTTCAAACTGTATCCTGCACATAGCAGGGTAGGCAAAGCGGACCTGGATAAGGCACTCCGTCGTCAGACTTCGCCGAATTCTGAACGCATTGTGTGTCGAATGTCAATGCCGCGTTCTGTCGCCAAGTATTTAAATAGTGAAAGGAATCAAACCTGCAACCGACTCAGGCCTCATAAAATTACTTGATCTAGCTTATTATATTGTGTACCATTACCATATAATTATAATTACATTTAAACATTACATTACATTTATACCATATAATTATATTTAATGTTCAAGCAAAACTCTTATATTATTAATTGTTGGATGATAAATCAATTTTGCTATTAAGAAATTAGAAAACGAAATCTTAATTAAAAAAATCTTAACCTATAAATATAAAATTTCTAATTAAAATAGACTTTAAAATGAATTTGGAGAAGGAAATTAAGCAGTACTAAAAAGCCGGGCTTCGAATCTGCTTCAATTTTACCCTCGTCATAATAAAAGTCAAAATTTTTATCAATATTGATCTTGTAAGGGCATGTACACATTGTTACCTTAATATTTAAATTTTAAAAAAATTATACAAAACATTATATTCTTTACAGGCTGTCCTGGAAAGTGCAGCATCTGAATGTAAACACTATGATTGCGGGTTCGATTCCCGCTCTTATTTTCATATTCTTAAATACGGTTTCACTCGGGGCAAAAAGTGAAGAACAGTGTCTTGACATTAGATTATATCTGTATATCTATTAAAAAAGAACAAAAATACCCAATAATCACTATCATGCCCATCCTCTTAAGTGAAGACCCATCCTAACCTTTTTTAGAGATTCCCACCTTATCTGATCCACCTGTCGTCGAAAGGAGTTTATTCCTTAAAACCTATGGTTTTATGATATTCTTCCTTTGCTTATTATGGGCCCAGTCTCATAGATCACAAATCAAATGTTATTAATTATAACGGGCGGCAGACCAAAAATTTTTACAATATATAACTTTTTAGTTCACGCCGTTTCCTGCGTTTGGTAGACAGAGGGAGCCTAGTGTTCAGACACTCCGTTTTATACGTACCGCCCAACCGTACGTTACAAAATAGTACAGGTTGAATAGCGGAACTCAGCACCGCACTATATCTTGTTACCAGAAAATAATTGTACGAGGAAATGAAAATAATTCATTTTCTCGAGTGGGAATCGAACCCACAACCGTGGCGTTTAATGTTATCTTCGCGCAGTAGTCAAACTACGCCATGATGATCTTTGTTATAAATTTTAATTTTTTAAGATTTACTTAATTTTTTTTTCGGTAATTATTAGATTGTGGTGAACAATGTGTTCGAAAAAAAAATTAATACAAAATATCATTTGTTAAAATAAAAAAAAAACATTTTCTCCAGTGGGAATCGAACTCACAACCTGTCGCGCTATTGTTTGATGAGGCCGATAAAGGCCTCATCAAACAATACAACATTATAAATTCAAAGTAAAAGATCAAAACTGAAACAATATAAGCAATCCATACACGAGTGAAATTAAAATGAAAGGTATGAACAGTTACATTTATTTGTATAACATTTGATCGCAGGATGTTATAGTTTACTGTTTGTTACATTCCTTTATGCTTTAGTCCGAATGTGATTTCTTTTTCTGGATTACCATTACTATATACATATTTTTAGCTTCTAGCACTATCTACCGAATTCTGGAGGCACTACGTGCTGAGTGGCGGAACTCAACGCCGTTCAATGGATATATAAATTTAAATAAATATTTTATTTCCTCGAGTTGGGATTGAACCCACAACCAGTCGATTTCAACAATTTCAATCGAGAGGGAGGACCATGCTATGTGCGGGATACAGCGTGAAGATTATTTTTTTTAAAAATAATAACTTTAAGCAGGTTGAGTTGCGTTTCGGCCGCTAGTATGTAATATGTTACTCGACTAGCATGACTCACGCAACCGTGGGTCGTGGAGGCACCGATAAGGCTTTCTTAGCTCTGTTTTTTCGCATCTTGCTCTAATTGAATCGCCTTTGTACATGTTTATTGTTATTTTTGTATTGCTTTCCTTATTTATGTTTATATGAGACCACTATATGTTATAGTGTTTTTCTATGGATATGTTTTTTCTTGTATATTTTTCGAAGTTACAGTCTATTCTTTTATAATTTTATATTTTCAAAGGAAAATAAATTGGTAACATTTATTTTGCTTAGATCAAATAGGTGTACCACACCTAAGATATTGTTGGTTTTAAGCGCTTAAGTTGAATGAAAAATCATTTAAAATTAAACTAGAAATATATATACTTATATTTAATGTCTTATGTCATCTGCAAAATTATTAAGAGTATCTTTCCGAGATATAATAAACAAATTTATTTTTAAAGAGTTTACCATTATTATTTTCAAATAATTAATGATTTCGAAGTCGATTAACCCAATAACTTAAGTACAATGTATTGTACAGGTACAAAAAGTGCACAAAAAGTTATGCTTGCTATGCTTATTCATATAATTAATAAATACAGTGGGCCTTGATGCGCGCCCTTCGGAAACCTAAGAGTGACTTGTGAGTGAAGAAAGTTTGAAACTACATTTAAGCTTCATACATGTCTAATTTTTTTTCTGTAATTATGTATACAGTTTTACGATTATCTCCATAATACTTGAGATGAGATTAAGAATAAGTTCTTCATACAGCATCCCATAGCATCTCTGCTGGTGGCCAATCTTATCACGTGAGATCACTGTTTCCGATCATTAGAGCATGTTTGATTATGGCACGCTGTGTGGTACAACTGAGTGTTTATCTATATTGCATCGTATCTCGGGAATGATCGTAAATACACGGTAAGCTTTGTATCTTATAGATAAAAATAACATGATAAATCGGTGGGTTTGAATTTTTTTTTGGTTGTGTGATTTTTGAAGCGTTGTTCTGGTGATAGCTATTTTTTATTACTTTTTATTTAACAAAAACAATGTAAGCCAGTTGTGGTGGAGGGGTAGAAGCATGTGACTGTAAATGCGATAGGTTGTAGATTCGATTTTAACTCGACGAAATAAAATTACAATAGCAAAGCCCAGAAGCTCCAGAATTCGGCGTCAAGTTGAAAGAGTTCGCACAACAAGGTTTCCAGGTCTACTTTGTGAGATATGGCGTAAAACTAATAAAAAAAACCGGACAAACGCGAGTCGGGCTCGCCCACCAAGCGTTCTTTACATAAATTAGAGGTCTCGATTTGATTTTATAAGGGTTTCTTTTTTCTTTAAAAAGTACCGACCCTAAATAACTTAAGTACACTCATATCGAGCTTACAATAGTTAATATAAGTCGGAACTTTGAACACCGTTTGTGTGGGAAACAGAGCGTAAAATGCTCTTTTTTCTCGGTTTTTTTTTGGAAACTTCGAGATAAAGAATCTTAGAGCTCCTCTTCAGTTCCCAAATAATTCAGTAAAACAATATGTTATTTATATATAAGCTATTTATGATACATACGAGTTCATACACGCCACACAAAAAACCATAAGTGATTTCCCTCAACCAATCTCGCTCATTAAACAAAACAAACGGTAACCATTCTTGTATTAACAATTGTTAACTGGCATCATTCGTCGCCCACTCCTTTGTCCAAGCTTTTTGATCTGGCGTGCCAATGTATGGGCAGAGGCGATTTTTTAACACACTTTTATTAGATTAAGTCAATCTTTTATGTGCTTACATATCATGTAAGCACCTGGGAACCTATTTTTAAGATACTACGTTCCCATTATACGTATCCACTTTCCGTCGAATCCTGAAGGCATTGCGTATTTATTAGCAGCGTATTTATTAACTCAACGCCGCGCTTAGTCTTTTTAAGCTTTCTTAACAAACGAAAAAAAAATGTCACAACTAAATCTCTTTCGCGCATCACTAAAGGCGAGTACCGAACGTGTAAGGTAAGTCACGAGCGGCCACCGAGCCAAAAGCGACATTTGATAGCATCGTCCCCGTTTCTATTGACCCGCGGACCTTTAGGCGGTATTGGACCTCGCTTTGCATTACCCTGGCTTTTTGAAATTGTTTCACTTCTAATGAATGGCTGGGATTTTGTACTATTATTAATGCAATAAATGAACCTGTTTGCCCTTTAAAATTTTGTATTTTTCTTGTACAGCTTCACATTTTATTTCGCATATAGCAGAGTAGGCAGAAATAACCTAGTGTTTTAGCACTAAGTATTCTGCTCACCTTTCATGCTATTTAATGTAGAGTGGTGGAACTTAACGCCGCGCTTTGTTTTGTTGCCTAAGAGAGAACCGGAATCAGAACCACAACTTTTCAACATTTTCAACAAAACATGAAGTTATTTACTTTATTTAATAATTATTAAATTATCCGAACCAGTTAGCACGTGCCCGATTGAAAGTGATAATAGTGGGTTTAAATGCTATTAGGGTTAATATTTGTATTTCTATTACAAATATTTACTCATAACATCGGATACTTGAAAAGTAAAAGACCATGAATGTAATATTCCGCTGACGGGTTGAGGTCGTCGTGGGACCGCGTCTGACTGTAAAACTAAACTCTTCGTTCCCCAATAGAGCATTTCCGTCTCCCACTTTCCACTAAATTGTTGAGGAATTGCATGTTGACAGAACTCAACGCCGCGCTTTGCCGTCTTATCGTAGCGAGAAAAAGAAATGTAAGAAATATTTCCTTTCTCCGAGTGGAAGTCGAACCCCCAACCGTTACGCATTCAGTCGAAAGCTGGCGCCACTGCGTCACGATGGCCTCAACAGCTTTCACGTGTGAGACGGACTGTGTGCCATTGGCGCTTAGAAAAGATTAAATAAATTTTACTATATATACTCTAGTTTAACATGTCATAACCGAAACCGTAATTTTGTGTCATTATTGTTTAAATGTATATATTTAATGCTTTTAATGTATTAGCTAACCCAGCAGTTTTAGCAAACAATGACAAAATGAGGTTATGCTAAAATTGTGGTTGAATTTATCTTGCAGCGGTTGTATACAAAATTGTAAGCGTAAATTTTCATTATAACATTGTTAATTATAAAATTTATAATTTATGTAATAATATAATTATTTTAAATTTCGTTTTTTTTTTCGTCTAATAAAATAAGCGAGGCCGTCGTGGCGCAGGGGTACAAGCGTGTGAGTGTAACGTGACGGCTATGGGTTTGATTATGTACGGTACATAGTTTCTAGACGGGACGATGTTTGATTTTGATTTATCAGAGAGAGAGAGAGACAAAGAGAGAGAGAGAGAAAGAGCTATTTTTTTCAAATATACGTATTTTTAAACAGCCATGCTGACCCTTCAATTACAGTTCATTCAATAACAAGCGTAGCTTGGTAGTTCAAAATTCAAATCAAACATTTATTTTATCTTTTATATTGTCTTGAAAATGTATCTCAGTTCGTTGGAAAGCTAAGATATGTTTTCAAAGAATAAACTTTGAATCCTACTTAGTTCATAACTTTAATAATGTTTTTCACCGGCTTCAATCATACTGAGCTTAGAGCTAGTACAGCATAATTTATAATTAGATTCTCTTCGCCTATTCTGTCCATACTGTCTGTAAAAAGAAAAGTTAATACTTAAAAAATACCTTACCACAAAAAAGGCTTCAGTGAAAATTCTGATTTTCACTACTCGATGGCCATCTAGAAGAACAAATTAGCGACAAAATCAATGAAGATGAAGATTGTGCATGATTCAGATTCAGTAAGGGTCTAGATCTCGAAATTGAAGCCTTATCTTCAGAAAGGGAAGAGAAGATAAACAAACCTGTTGCAGAACCATGTCAGAAGAGTGATTTGTTTTGGTTGTGTTGTTATATGTCTAAAAGGTTAATAAAAAAATTAAATTTAATTTCTTTTCGATGGCTATTTGGTAACAAAATAGGAAGACTACATAATTATATTAGCTTAAAAACTTGTAAATATTTATTTTTAGATTTTTAGAATGTAAGAGTTTAGTGTAGTTTAGTAAAACTGAAATATATCTAAATATTAAAAATATGACATTACTATCATTAACTTCCTTTTTTGATGATGGTTAAAAGCTATGTTTTTAGCTTCACATTTTATTCTTTTTATTTTATTTTTTCATATATTATAATAGGTTTCCATTTTCTCTAATATTGTATTCATTTCTTTCTTTATTTATATCATGTACGTATACGTCAATGTACCTACACATTTTTCTATTACAACCACTCTACATATAATCGTATAAATATAACATGACAAAAGGTTACATGGGCCTACGAAATTGACACCGTAATTAATTTGCCACTAACAAAAAGGGCTCAGGAAGTCCTTCCTGACCTTCCGTTGATGAATTACCCTTCTGAACCATTGTCGCCGATAAGGCCAGGCCTTGCGATTGATTAGTCGACATTTTAGTCCCTTTGTAGGGCGTCTTGGAAGAAGCCACACAAAATAATGCATCGTGGTTCGATGTGTTCGAAGGGTTGATAGTCGTATGTTGACAAAAAGAGTCATTTAGTGAATGGAAAATGGATATTACACTGGATTATGTCATATTAGATAGTTGATATTAGGTTTCGTTTCCTTCTGTAGCTTGTATTTATTTTGTTAGTTAATTTTCTTTTTTAATTGCTTTGCATTTGATAATTTTTGAATTTTACGCCTTAGATTTTATTTATTTTGTTCCAAAATAGATTTTCATTTCGCGTAAATCAACCAATACTCGAACTATTATTCGTCGTTAAGCGAAAAAGGGTCAATTAGTTATTAGTCATTGCCGTGACGTGTGAAATAACAGAGCGACACCTGCTCTCGATTATTTGCATTATAATACAAACGGTTTGTTTGTTCCAATAGTTTTAAAACGGTCAGCGTGAGACCGGAGTGGCTCTGTGGCTCTGTATCGGACTGTTAACGGGATAGGTATGAGTTCGATTGTCGTTCGGTAAAAATATTGATCTTATTTGAAAATATTGCTGGTTTTGTAAGATAAAATGCGGCGTTAAATTTTACTTCACAAGTAGTGCCATGATAGCAAATAATTTTAAATAATACATTTTGAGAAATGGGCCTAGTACGCCTCTGAAATGTGAAAGAGAGGTTTTATTTCTCAATATTAATTTCTTGCGATCCACTAGAAAATGTGGACACCAGCTGAAAGTAATAGGGTAAAAATAAAATCAAACCGACTAACGGAAATAAATTTTATCTTAATGTAAAATTATAATAATTTGATAACATTATATATTTATGAGTATAAAGCGTCATAATTATATTTAATATGAAGTACTTGAGACTGGATTAATTTCATTTCTTCGCTCTGGTAACAAGACATACCGCAGCGTTAATTTCTGTCACTTGACATGTCATTTTTCCAAAATTGTGCGGTAAATGGAGAGCGGAGTGTATTACCTCAAGTTTTTGTCTGATTAAATAACGAAAAAATAATTAATAATATAGTCTTAATATCAATATTTTCACGGGTCTGTGAGCACGACAGGTGCAGCTATGTTGAAACGGCCGAAAATAATAAGGTACGATCGGGGGATACCGCCCGTAACAATATTTATTATGCGGCCATAAATTGTGGAAGCTTAAAATTTACTTTTTAACTATTTTTAATGTGAAAAAGAGATGTTATTTTTAAAATGACGTATATACATATTTTCGTCATGTAAGTAGATAAACTTTTGCTGTAAGTCCTTGTTTAACATAAGGTTTGTAATTTTAATACATTTTTTTTAACTTAAAAATGTAGTTTGAGTCTTATACGTTATGTCAGATACTTTCAAATGATATAAATTTAATCAAATCAGATTCACGCTGTATCCCGCATACAGTGTTGTAGCTAGAAGGAGTCAAAAACAATCATTTTAAGGAGCAAAAAAATTGTATATTTTTCTCACAACAGGTAAGTTCTAAAAACAAATACAAAACTGTAACTATGTTTCTAAACGCAATCTTAAAAAAAACTCAACTAAATGCTATAATAGGGACGTGTCTATGTGAGCGTCGTCATGGTCGATTTAGTAATTTCCACGCCTGTCGACCCCATAGACTCTATGAGTTTTAACTCGAAGCTCAGCTATGTTGACAAGCTCTTTGAACTGTATGCTTGATTTTTGTGCTTTTATTGTGTACTGGAGAAGCTTTCTGGACGACTGTTCGTAGACGGATAATTGGTTATGTTAATGTTATGGAAATATGTTAAATGTTTAGTATTGTCATTGAGAGTGTAAGGTAAATAATATGAATAATTATTTTAAAAGAAGAAATATTTTTTCTATTCATAATTTCTATTCTTCGTCGTAGTCTCATATTCTACATTATTAGTTCATAATAATATAAGATTATTATTAAAAAAGTGCAATTATTTTTAGGCCGTTATAGCGGGGCGGCATAGTGACTAATACAACGTAATTTAAATGCAACGGCTGTGATTTCGATTCCCATTCGATTAATTATTTTTGCGGCGTTGAGCTCCGCCACTAAATAAACAATGTCTCAAAGATATTTGGTGAGTAGGGAACTGAATTTCTTATCACTAAGTTCCTTCTACCTATCCTGCTAAATTTAGAGGGTAGAGGGATCTACCTGTGGCAAAGTACGAAAACATATTTTTATAAAAGTAACAAAAGATATTAGAAGAATATTTTACAAATAAAAGAAAAAAACTGCACAGTTAAACATAATTTATTTCATATTATTTTAATTATCACAGATCCATTTATTTAATAGTCATCACGTTAACAAAAATATATATAGTCTACAGTGGTGACAATTTTACATACAAAATCATGGTTTTCCTCCTTCTAAAAGATTCTGCAGTACTACGTTTAAAATGCGATACAGGTATTTACATTCTATAACATTATATACATATGTTAAGGTTATATTATATATTAAGATATAAAATGGTTTCAGCCAAAATTATAGATTTTAACAATTCTGGTGGACTGTCAAATATATTTCAAACTATAGTTCCATTCATAGGCTCTTAGCCTAACTAGCTTTTGAGTGCAAATGGTCTAGTCCAAATCATTTACTTATTATATTAGTTTTTTGAAGCGACACAGTAAATATTCACGATATATATTTCATTAAGACATTATTTTTGTTAAAATATGGTAATTATGAAACTTGTCATGAAATACATTTGAATGTCTATCGGATTTTTATCGCTATCCATCAAAGTCATACAATTCATGGTAAAAAAACATGCGTTCAAAATATATTACATTTAAATTATTCAAAAATTTCTAACATTTTACTGCTATGTGAGAAGATATTCAAAATCCTTAGTGTTAATCATGTGAAAAAGCTAGTTTACTAAAAACAATGCAAAATGTCTCGGTCTTAACATTTTCTTTTGTCTAGGATATTTGTGGGCAGTGACTATTTAGTGGACGATATATAGACAAAAGTTGAGATGGAAAAAAGGACAATAATATATAAGTTTGAATTATTTTTGTATCTCAATTATTAGTTCATTTGTAAAATAATCGTATAATAGAAAAGTGCATCTAAATTGTGATTGTAGTCAAGATTCATAGAAAGAATATAAATAGTCAGACAGGTGTAAAGCTCGGTGATAAAGTGGATTATCGCCAAAAATATATTAATTTGGCACTTTCTAAGCCATTTTTATTCAAAAATTAGAACAAAACGAAAAAAAAAACACGTGAAGCTATAAATTTTCGATACAACGATCACTCGTACAAATACATTATAAAAATAACAAAACGACCGTAATCCAACTTCAATGTGTTGAATATTCTTTATAAGACATTAATTAGGCACTATTATTGCTACTATATAATTTATCTTCGCTTATCTACAGCACAGATAGATAGATATAGCTTTAAAAAATAAGCTAACACGATTTTACAAATTAGGCCGATCGCCTACAAAAACTATTCATTCTAAGTAACATTTACCCTACACAATATTATATAGATATATATACTTACTAACAAACGTACATGCGTAATACACTGTATTTAACATTCACTCATGAATAGTGTTGCCATTAGTAAAAAAAACACAATTCAATTTATTTTTTCCATTTTATCATGTAACAATTAAGGTTTAAATAATTTTCCAGTTATTTTAGGGTGTATAAAGCGGCAACACAAATTATTTAGGAATTCATAACCAGGAGGGTCGTCCGTGCAGCAAGTCGGCGGCGTCGTGTCTCTCCATCTGGCGCAGCGCGGCGGCGAGCGCGGCGGTGGCGCCGGGCCCGCGCTCCCTGCACTCCCACAACTCTAAAATAGCTTCTGTGGGCGAGCTCTTTGTGGCGAACCACGTCGTGTACCGATCCACTCCCAGCCTGGCCGCGAGCGCGCGCCAGTCGTTACCGCGCGCGTTTGGGGGATCCAGTATGGCGCAAAGCTGCCTCTTAACCCGCACGCTCAATTTGAACATACTCTCGGCGCACTCGTTGACACCGGCCTCGCTGACTGTCACGTTGCGTTTAACGTCGCTCCCGTCGTCACTCCGACACATTCGGGATTCGAGGAGGTTTTCCGTTATGTTAAAACTGCGTTGGGATTCTCTCGGAGAACGACCCCGCGGTGAACGGCTGCGTAACTCGTCTACCGATATTCGGAATGTTTGTTTGTATGACGGGTTAGTTCTCTGACACGCGGAGATACTGAAGTCTATGTTGTCGCAGTCGT
Organism: Heliconius aoede; assembly: GCA_037355905.1. Lineage (NCBI taxonomy): Eukaryota > Metazoa > Arthropoda > Insecta > Lepidoptera > Nymphalidae > Heliconius > Heliconius aoede. Next base: position 902,358 of record JBAIZZ010000207.1, on the reverse strand, counting down.
AAGTCCTGTCTAAGGTGAAAGTACAATGTAATGCGTTATAGTTAGATCCCCATACGTGGTTAAAAGGAATTTCCTGGTATGCTACACCTGGTTTGGTTTTCCATCCAGGACTTAGGTGTTCTAAGTTCAGGCATAAATTTGAACCACCATCTTGGAACAAGAGAGTCTTTGGGCGCTCCAGCAATACTCCACCCAATTTCTTCTCCTGTTCTTGACAGTAATATGGGGCGCACGGCGTATCCTCAAATACATATAACCGTATAGTATATTCGGTACAATTATCACTTAGCGACGCAGGAGCGTACACAGCTAATTGGAGTGTCTTAACCGCTTTCCCGTTAAAGCTTTCACCGACGAGAACAAATGTGGACAGCATGTCCGTAACGAGGAATATTTTGTCACTGTCCAATTGCGTGAAAACCGGCGTATTTATGGTCTCTTGGCCGAGGCTCACAACTTTCTTCCACTGCGGCTGTGTGTCCGTCTTTGCCGTGCTGTGATCGATCGCGTATAAAGCGAGGTTCCAGAAACCATGTTTCAGACTAGCACAGTGTGGTATTTGAAGTATAACCGACTTGTTAAGCTGGAGACGTGGCGGGCCGCACTTAACTACCGGGCTCAGCTGCGTGATACCTGCGGGCAAAAAATTATTTCAACAAAATGTATGGTGATCCGCCCCAAGGCTTGCTGGATATTATATTGCATAAATTACTCGTTTCGTTTTCACATTGTAATTACATACACGGTTAATAGTTTGGACTTCTTTATAGTTTAAGTCTACGTTTATTTAGATTTTTTTTGATATGCGATGCTATCGAAGCAATCGTTTGAGCTTTTAATATTTGCAATATATTTTTAGTTTATCGCAAAGTAGCAATTATTCTTTCAAGATTAAATGAAAAATAAGAACTGTTATTAAATGATTTTAAAGATCATATATTAAAATTTTAATAGGTTTAGTATTTGTTCTTCTATTTTGACTATCGTAAATAAAAAGTCGTCGTTTCGTTTCATGTTCTAATAGCGTAGATACAAAAAATACTATTATTAGAATAGTAATTAAGAGAATGGTTAGCCTTAATAAAGTATGGCATGAATAATGATAGATAATACTTGAATGATTTACAGATAGATCATGGGGGCATTGTTTGTTTTTTATCTTTAGAATCAATTAAATAAATAAAAAAATATTATATTTCTTTATGTTTAGAAGGATTTAACTCTTAGTTCCGCCTCTGTACGCGCAGTGTTTCGAAATTTCAGCAGAATGTGGAGGACGGGATGCCATAACATTAGATTTCCAAAATCTAATTGATATATGCGGGATATAGTATGAACTCAAAACAAATATATATAATTATATCTTGTAATCTGTTCACAACTTCAAATATTCTGTAGTTAATTATAAGACGTTATTCCGGGTTAGGAGAGGTTAAGAAAACGTAGTGACTCAACACTCTTTTATGAAAAAAAAAACTAGCAAAAAAAATACAAATTACCTTTCCCCAATCTATATCTATATCTGTCATCTTTCACAACAGCAACATATATTTGCTCTCGACGTCCCCTACTCAGTGCACCTTCTGGAATTGAAAGGGCTACCCCAGCGGCGGGCAAGGCCAACCTCGCCCCCGAACTCGATATACCCAGGGACTGTGATATAGGCGAGTTCGATACGAGTTCCGCTAGTTGCAACGTCACTGACTCATTCGCCGCGTCGTACATCGATCCGGCTGCAAAGAAAGTCACTTTTAAATTTGTAATATCGTTTTGTATTTTATTGTGTAAAATTAATTTTCTTTATGATAATTGATTGTTAGTTTTGAAAATAAAAATATGTGAGATCTATGGCCACCGCGGTAATACATTGTCAGACTATAAAGGCCAAGGTTGTGGGTTCGACACCTATTCGGAGGAATTCATTATTTTCATTCATTTATTATTTTTATTAGTTATTATTTTGAATGTTTTACACCGTATTTGCCTCCGTCGCCGTATTGTCTTGTTATTAGAGTAAGGAAATGAAAATATTAAATATTTAAATTCCTCGAGTGGAAATGGGAATCGACTCACAACCTATCGCGCTTACACTTAAAATATAGTGACTGGCTTAAAAATTAACATATACTTTTGTTAATATAAATCAATTTTACACTACCACATAAAAATCAAACCTCCACCGAAGCTGATTTTCATGATATTTATAAGAAAGACAACATAATTACACGTTAACCTATAAATACTTACAGCTAGTAAAACAACTCGAAGCTGAATGCTCTGATTCAGTATACGGTTTGCTGTCGTATTCATCACTTTGGCCCTTGCTCGAGGCGCACGGCGTCACTTGATGGTCGACAGGTGATGCATAACTGGGAAAAATATGTTTTTTATATTTTGTTTTATGTTTGAAGATATCTTGTGAGAATAATGTGAGAGTGGAAATAAAGTACGGTGTTGGGTTACGCAATAACTGCAATTTACCTATTAGTTAAATGAGGGACATCATAGTGATGTTCTGTCCTAGGATCTGGTTGAGGATGCTCGTATCTCGGAGGCCTGTGCTGCATGAGATCGGGTGCTAATGATAGCGACTGCTTCTCCACCGTTGGATACATTTCTGGTTGAAAATCTGTTTAAAAAAAAAACTAATTTAATATATTTTTTATTATTTTGCACTCAACACATAATACCTTAAAAAAATCGGCAGTGAGTGAGCCAGAGAGAAATCGAGTATCTTAACACTAGATTCTAGATTGCCTACACTGATATATGCGAAATAGACAGCGTGAAGCTAATTTTTTTTAATTAGCTTTTATTTGCACGCTGTATCCCGCAGGATGACATGTGAAGACAGTCCGTTCTCTATGCACAATTCTTTATGCCCAACATAAGAGTTAAGTTAACTTAAGAGTTGTGTTGATTTTATATATGCTCTACAACGATACTTAAACCGCAAATACCCACTAATTACTTAATTGTCAAAATATGGTGAAAATATAATATCTAAATAACCAACTTACCAGTCCTAGTCATAGTGTAGAGTGAGTGATCTCTAGTTTTCCTCTGCAGCAACTTGTATACTACAGCGGCGCCGGCCAGAAACACGACGACTGCCACCGCGATACCGATGTACAGTGGTATGTCACTATGAGCGGCAACTGTTGAATATAAATCTATATTAATTCTCGAGTGCTTTAGAGAGAAATACTAACTACAAAGACGTAACGTAACTAATTTTAAAATACATGGTGTGTTTAGGAGCAGAACTCAGCGCCATATTTTGTTTTGTTCATTCCTCTGAGTGGTAATCGAATTCACAGCCGTGACGTTGTCACGTTGTGAATACGCTGTGCCACTGCGCCAAAACACCCTCTTGTAATCGGCACAAAAAAGACTTGAATTCTTGATACACGACCACCACGCAGAATTGCGTCATATTTCAGCTAAGAAATGTTTAACGAAAAACAAAAATATTTACTTTTAAAATTTCGCAAACAAAAACAAGCCGAAAGCTAATGACCAGTAAAATATGCCTTCTTTAAAGTCAACAGCATTCAATTTGACGCCAAAATATTTTTGTTGCGACCTAAAATAATTAATTATTCTTATATTACTCTTATATTACAGAATAAGTGATTTTTTTTTTCGTTCTAGGAAATACAGCTGAGGCTATTATTAAAGTAGATAGATTTGCATGTTGGTAGAATATACAATCAAGACAAATATTTTTGAGAACATAGTGTTAAGACACTCATATAGGTAATATTTCAAACCAATGTACAAGAATCAAGTTCTACACAAAAACACAACAGAAAAAAACTTAACAAAAATAACAAATAAAAGAATTTAAATGACACTTTCAAATTATGGCCGCCTGTTAAATCTTTTTTAATTTGTAATCGGAATAAAATCTTCTAGCGCGGTCTCAGCGTTTATGTTCGGATTTGCTCTAAGGTCGACCCGCGCAGTATTTCATTCGCGAAACGTTCCTAAACTTGACAAAGGCCGCATAAATTACTAAGTTACTCCAACAAAAGCTCCAAACTTTTGATGCGATCGCGGTTCGTTCAAAAATATAATTAAGACTTTCTCTAAGAAATATATTTAGGTTTCCTTTTTGTAAAGATATTCTAAAATAGTATCTGTCAATTCTATGTCTATTATATAAAAACAAAATCACTTATTAAAAATTCTACGACTGAGAATCGAATCAATAACTATCAAGCGAACAACTAAACACTCAAGATAGAGTATATTTGAATAATCTATATATAATACTAGAGGCCGTCGTGGCACAGGGGTAAAAGTGCGCGACTGTAAGCACGGCAGTTGTGGGTTTCGATTCCCACTCCTGGGACGATGATATATTTGATATTTTCAATTCCTTTCTTGTAACAACTTGTAGTAAAGAGCAACGGTATGTTTCAATTAAGGTTCACATATACAAAGTAAAAAGTAAAAAAATTGACATACAAAGAGCACCGGGAGCCTGTATTATTTGTAAATCGAAATTCGAAAAAATAATTATTCAGTATCTACATGGTAAGATTCAAGTAAAAAAATAATAACATAATAGTATTATATTATTAATAATTTAGTTTAGTATTTAGATAAAAAATCTAGCTCACTCCACCAAAAGTGAACAAGTTATAAAAAAAAATTGACCACCACTTCCAAATGGAGAGCTTATACCATTTACAGCGAATTAAAAATGTTATTATAACAGATACACCTGCATGATGAGCTTTTAACATTTTACGAGTCGGCCGTAAAGTGGGCACCGAAATAACGAAATATTTTAAAGTAACGACAAGAGTCGCTGCGCCTAAAATTTAAGGTGCAATATCGGTGTATACAAAACCTTCGAGCCGAAAGCTCCACGTCGGCTTTTATTGCTTACAAATGAAATAGGCATTGAGTTTCTGGCAACTTTTAATATTATTTATGTCATCGCCTCCCAACTTTACGATTGGACGCGGTGGACGTATATAACCACATATATTTTTTTCGTAATTTGGTACTGAGAAAGGTAGCTGGATGCTTTTTTGTTAAGAGTTTTATTAGTTTTGTAAGTATTTTTGAGATGTGCACGTCGTTTTCGGTAAAGACAAAATTCTACTCACGCTCGTTCAAAGTCTTTGTAACATAACTTTCTTTAACGGCTAAGTGGCTTTCACAATGAGGGCGACATATAAATACGAATATATGTCAAATTAATTATAAATAGGCTTATAAATATTTCTAGTTGTTAAAAAGTGAATGAATTATTAATGATAATTGAGTGCGTGATGGTAGTCGGTTTAATTCCCTTAACATTTGTATTTAAAGATATTTCCGTTTACACTGTCTAGTTAGAAGTAGAGTACTGCCATTTCATTTCTATACATCAGCAGTAAGTGCACAATATGCCCTTGAATATTTATATAAAGAGGCTATTGTGGCAGAGCGGAACACTTGATTACCTCTGCATATCCTGCTATTTACGAGATATAGCGTGAAGCTCTAAATAATTATATTTACAAAGACTTATCTATCTAGAAACCTCACTGCATTTATCCACATTTATCTCGAACTAAAATCGTAACTTATAAAATACCTGAGGGCCCATACGATTCCATTACGTTCAATTACGGGGACAAAATTTATAGATTAAAGTATCTCGACCCAAAATTATCTCTTCGACCAATCAAGAGTTACGATGAAGCTGTCTCATTCACTTCGATAAAGATCTGAGTATCGATGCTGGGTAATTAAAAAAGCTTTTACTTGGCGCTTTTTTTAAATATTGGCTTTTTTCTTTTATCGTATAATAAAATCAGATGTAAGGTGATTAAAACAAATTATTATAGATTAGTAATTTCGCTTTAAAAGTTTCTTTGGAATTCTCGTAAGGTAGTTATCGTGACTCGGTTAAGGTTAATTGTTCCTTTAGAATTACTTATAGTGTCGTGAGATCTAATTTCGTTAGTTAATTTATTTTTAATCACTTAAGATGCTTAAGATTAAACTACAACTAAGCTAGATAATAGCGTACGACTTATACTACGACTATTTATTTAATATTTTTAAGATTGAAAGAAAATTCGTTTATTCTATAAATAGTGTCCATTTTCTACTATCATTTTCATTGCATTATTTATTTTAAAAAAATCGTTTTATTCAACTGAATAATATGTTTTTTTTCAGCTTCACGCGTTATCCCTCATTTAGTATGTCAGACTAATGTCTAAATTGCTTGTTGTGTGTGTGAACGCCACAGTTGGTCATGGTAGAGTGGACGTATTTCCTTGAATATCATACTGTATTCCACACATAGGCGGGTAGGAAGAGGGAACCTGGGAACCTATTTTTTCCTATACATAGATAACGGCGTCTAACCCGAAGAAGTTACACACTAGACAGCAGTGAGCCAAAGACTATGAATATGGCTATACTAGTCCTAAATTAACAAATAATAGTTTGCCTAATAATTTATATAAAAACAATTTATGTTCATATATTTGTTTTTATTAAAAGAAAACGACTTGGTGTTCCATATTTAGGTAACTTACTCTGAAGGCCTGGCATAAAGTATAGATTCGACACATTGTCTCTCGCACCACGTGTGACCCACATAGCGCCTGCAGATCGCGCTGAATGCATCGAGCATGTGCAAACTTTTAATTTTCTTATTTTGTTGAATGTGTTCAGGGAATACAAGCAGTTAATTGTTTTTATTGTTTGTCAATGGAAAATTATTTGAAATGGTTTTATTTATAAAATTGTTATAATGTATCAATAATATATAAAAATAATTTTAAGATAAGTCCCGGGCCGAGGGGGCACAAAATATGAATGTAAGGCAGGTTGTGGGTTCAATCCTCGAGTGAGGATTGAGGAAATGAAAAATTTATTTTTTCTCTAGTGTCAAGCTCCGCCACTCAACCCGCAACGGTTCCAGAATTTGGCGGAACCTGTGGAGTGTCTTAACACTAGGTTCCCTCTGCCTAAACTGCTGTGTGCAGCGATTCAATGTTAAGCTGATATAAATATTAATTTTACACACTCCAGAACATGAATGTAAATGCGTTGTGGGTCGATTCCCATTCGCAACAATTTAATATTTTCACTTTCTTGCTCTGATAACAAGACAAAGTGCAGCGTTGAGTCACATAACACAATATGTCGGAAATGTCTCAAAATTTGGGCAATGAGTATACCATACTGTAAGCGGGACACAATGTGAAGCTATACATATATTTACGTATGACCAAGAAGCTTACGTCAAAATGAGAAACGAACAATGACAGAACTCGAAGGTCTTATAAAGTATTAAGTTTTAGATTTACAACTACCTATTCATGTAGACTCATAAAAATTTATGAAGACTAAAACTCCACTGGCCCACTTATAGTAAATGTAGATCCGATACATTAAAAGTCACACCACGTCTGGCCTATATGGCTCTAGCTTGTAAGTACATTTTTCTTTTACTTTGTATATAATATTTGTATATTATATTGATATATATATATATAAAATCTTTCAATCCGTTATTGAGTGACAGAAAACGCACAGATATAGGCAACGGATCATATAAAGCTGCGGACGACTAGTATTTTATAATATTTAACTAGTTCCGATCTTGACTTCATCTGTGTTTGATTTGCACTGACTAGATGAAAAAAAAAAAATTCTGTGTTTGTGTGGAACTTATCGCCACGTCTACCGCCATGAAGGAGATCGTAGTGTTTCTTAATCAATAGCATAGTGCGGCGTTGTGTTCGGCCACTCAACATGCCTCCATTCGGTGGAAAGTGATGAAAGGGAGAATGCAAGTGTCTTACTGCGAATGGAGTGTCTTAAAACCATGTTTATAAGTTCCATCAGCCTACCCTAACATATACGAACGTAATGTGAAATAGAAAAAGTGATCTATAATCATAACCATATTTATTATTTCTTTAATTTTATATATATGTATATACACATAAATACGCATGCGTGTATATAACACACATTCGTATTAGAGGATAAATGACTTGGTTGCCCTTATTTTTATTTATAAATACAAGCTATTAAACGGTTGACATAGGAAGTTTTTATAAGTAATAGAAACATTGCAATTTATAAATATAAATTAAACATGTTACTTTAAATCGATTATAGAGTTATGTATGTTGTTGTATGAACTAGTGTTTTGCATTGAATGTATGAACAACTGTTTTTCAATCTGATACAAGAATTGCAATTTGAATTGCATTGGACTACTTATTTTAATTGACACAGAATATTAGAAGGACTACTTAATATTTATTTATTATTCTTTATTTTGAGGCGAAAAATATAAAGAATTATTATACAAAAATCGTTTAATTTTCTTATACATGTTTCAAGTATCATTCTATACAAAGAATGGGGAAATATTTAGAAACATGAAAAAAATAACGATATTTTTTAAATTTCCTGAACAAATATGCATTTTTTAATTGTTGAAAATGTGTAATTAGATTTTATACAAATGATACCGACGAAATAATTTTATGAATATAGAAATATACAGTCCAAATCAAATTTTTAGTTTCCATAAGGAGCTGTGCCCCCCAAATCTTCTTAAATTTATATATAAAATAGGATTTTGAAATATATTTATCATTCCGAGCAGATATTAAATCTATACTATAAATAAAATAAAATAAAACAAAAATAGTTTTAAATTGAAACATAGCAGTCAAATAACATCATACTACAAGTCGTTCAACGACACTCAACTGTCAAGTTAATATTTCTAAAACCCCATACATAAACATTGGAAACATTAAAATTTAAAACACGCCTCTAATATATAAAGTATAACATACTATATCTGTTCCATTGAGATTACGATAGTTTATTTTAATGACTTCCAGCCACTTGCCGTAAATACCGATAGTAAATAACACTTAGTTCTATTAATATTTATTATTGTACGGTATCGTGGCTCAGTTGTGGTACATGATTGAACGAAGTGGGTACAAATCTGAGTAAGTAAAAAAACGTAAAATAGGTAAAATTTTTTTAAAAGAATATGTATGTATTTTTCATGGTATTCAATGCTTTACATTTGATGGATGACCTTATTGATAGAAATTTGTAATACGCCATTTTGGATTAAAAACAATATTTTTGATTATTTTTAACTTAATTGTCATTAGAACAGAAGTTGTTATCCAAATCTAATACGCATATAAAATATAATAAAATTGTAGAATAATGTAAATTCTAAGTTCTTTGTTCTGTTTTGCTAAAGTTACAAACTATGAAGTTTAATATCTAGCTACAGTTAGTATGTCATATAAAATTATGTTACATTTTAGACCTATGTATTTTATCTTGTTTATCTGTATCGTTGCTTTATAAATTATTATACATAAGTGTTCCAATTTTATGGTACTTGTCAGGTTTCGGTATTAATATAATGTGTTTCTGTTTCCCTAAGTTTGAAAAACGATTTATGAAACAAATTACAATTATCAAATTGGCTGGCACAGCTGGGTTCTGCCATTTAACACGTAATAATTTAAAAAAAAGAGAAAATGCAGAGTGCAGTTGTTTATGTTTCTTAGTGTCACATTGTATACGCAATAGTGTATAAGCAATTAAGTGTTACATTATACTATTACATATATATTTTATAAAAAATATTTTAAACAAGATAATACTAGCTTAGTAAGCATATAGTAAAGGTCTACTCGTATTTAAATAAATTCAAGCATTTGCTACTGTTCTTGTGACCACACTTTATCATAACCTATAAATCTAACAAACTAGTTTCCGCGTTTACATAACTACCTACAGTCGTGCATATATACATTTTATGAGCTTATTTATTACTATAAATCATACATCCGCTACTTACAGCCATAAAGTGAAATATCATAAAAGTTTGACGACGCTAGAATTAATTTGCGTGTGACACGTGCTTATCCGATTAACCCTTGACGGCTTAGTGCTTAAGAACATACGTGCTGGACAGAAGTGACACTAATGAAGTGGCTGTTTTCATATCTTTTCATATAATTCAATATGAGTTGAAACCCACGGATCATTTAAGCAGAACTATCGTAATAATAATACAATAGCTGTAGATATTACAAGACTTTGAGAAAGAAGAGAAAGAGTTTTGTCAGTTGTTATGAAATAGAATTATTAATAATAAGAAATATAAAAAAAATAACATCTGCGTGAGATCCCACAAACTCTTAAACTCAAATCAAAATACCCCAAGCAAATCATCAATCTTCAAAAATACACATAACAATATTTCCTTCTATAAAATTAATAATAAAAAGTCAATAGGGTACTATAGCACCCCGCTGACCCAATCTAGGGTTGCGTTGAAATTTGTACAGTGTGGACATTTGTTAGTGCCAGCCGTCGGAGATGTGAGATACAGCACTATCGATACCTACGAATGTTTCTCGCTTAGCTATAGACGAATTAAAGCCTCCCTGGTCATTCGAATATAGTCCTATAGCCTGTCAATATAATGCTCCTTTCATAGACAACCAAGTGTAAATGCATTTCGCAACCGCCCGCTGAGCTTTCGATCACTACAAATCATTTACAGAGCCCACCTCGCGTAATGAGAATGCATCGTACGAGTTTATATACCAAACTTATTTACTACGGATAAAAGTTTGTCAATGCAATTTGGTTTCTCAGATAAAGTTCTACATTTCAAAAGTCTTTTGTATTTTATTTATAGCTGTTTTTGTCAATGTGTGTGTGTAGTTTTGGGGCTTGTTCTTAACAAGTTAGATGTCGTGGTTTTAAACAAAATATATGATTGTTTCATATAATACATTATAGATTTATATCGGTGGTGTAGAGTATTTGTCTGAAATTCATAAATGTACATTTAAATCTTATATAAATGACAATATTTATATTATGCGTTTCCTTACCTAAGGTACAGTAAAGAGCAGAATTATATTTGATAAGGATTTTATAGTGCCATAACAGTATTAAAATGTTCAAAGAAGAAAATCTTCGTTTTCTTTAAACGTTGCAATAAAATATTACAGCCGTTCATTTTAACGAAAAGAAAAACTTATTCTCACGTAAAAAACTTTTGTGGAATTATAATCAATATATCAATAAAGAATCTGTGCGTATTCAATGTTGGACATTTCCATTTTATTGTTCAGATTTGTTCACCTTCAAAAAAAAGTTATGTTAACCGCTTTACTAAGATATATGGTCTTTTCAATACCCATAGAGAAGATTTACAAGTTATCAATTTACATTTAAGAAACATGAACGTTATCTATTTTGAATAAAATTTATATTGAAAATAAAATATATGGGATTTTAAGAATTTAGAGTGTGTTGGATTGTTTTAGTATAATAAAATTGATAATTATAGTGAAATATTTTTTTTCTTAAAATTGACGATTTATTTCTTATGACAGTGTAAATTGAGAGAAAAAGAACCTAGTATCAAGATTTTTACGTCTGAAATAAAGGCCTGTGTATAAATCGCTATCTACTCTGCGGTGGATGTCGTTTTAATTCATAGATAATTAGAAAGGCTTCTCAATATCAGTATCAAGACCGATCTTAGAGTTGAGAACGGTTTTCAACTATTTGCGAATTGACGCTTCGCCTCGTCAAGATATACTTGCAAAATTAGTGAAATTATAATAATTTATTTCTCTAAGCTATCCCTCTGAAGTACGATGACCACTAAACATTTTGTCACCAAATAAGGACTTACTACTAATTTCAGTGGTTTTTAAATTTTGACAAGTAGAATGGATTTACTAAAAAAAAGTCAGCATTATTGTTATTTTTCAATTATTTTACTTTCTTTTTTAATATTCATACAAATAAATAGAGAAAACACGTATCATATCGTTTTTCTACAAAATATACACACAATTATACAATAACACAGTTCCACCAATTAAAACAAAATAAAAACGCTCAACAACCATTGTTTATGAGAAATTAAAAACGTATTAACAAACCAAATTCAATACACGAACAATCGTACCACTATTCGATGTTTAGGCAACAAAAGATGAAACTGCCTATAAAACACATTTCCCCTTTTGTGAACGCAATTAGGCTAATAAAGGGCGTTCGGTGTAAATGAACGGTCTTCCCATGCTCTTCATGTTCACCTTTAATGTGGTTTGTATTTGCTATATTAGATATATGATGCTACTGACCGTGTTACTTTCATAGAAAAATGTAAAGAATCTAATTCATCACCATTAATTCCCGAGTGGGAATCGAACCCACAAGTCGGGCTTACAATTACAGACTTGTGTCCCTACATGTCGACGGTTCCAGTTTTATGTTTATACATATGCTATTATATTAGAAGTACGAAAATTGATCGGCATAAAACGAAATTTTACGGCAACCGTCAACCTCAAACGAAATTGGTATTGGTTTCTTGTAAATATATAATTTGGTAAGACTTCCCGTTATGCATATTTCATAAAAAGCTGATGGAAAAAGCATCTGCATAATAAATTTGACTCTTTCAAATATTATCATTAAATGGAAATGTTCAAATGTACATGATACGTGATATAACTAATTATTTTCGACTGACAGATAACACATAAAAAAAGTACTTTACATCGAAAGTTAAAGTTTGGCATGTACTTACCTAACTTAAGCACAGTTTCCGTTTCCTAAAGTGGAACGGACTTATTTTAATTAAAATAAGTTAACATGTCCACCAACAAAGAGTTTCGTATTTTGTAATTACTTCTCTTCACACCCTGGAACTGAGCGAGTTCATTTCAACCCTTTCTGCTCGCTCGGTCCGTTCCACCCGAATATTTATTATTCGAAATACAAATACCTATGTGGTTTTCTCTTACAAGTGTAACGTAGTCATAAATGACCCAGCTCCACTCGCAGTAGAACCTCGCAGTGGATTTCTTGAAATCAGTGAAAAAAAAAACTTCTACAACGTCCTAAAATCAATGGATATATACAAAGTTGTGGGCGGACGAGCAATATATTTTATATGATCAGTTTAATAAGTAAATTTGAAAACTTTTGTTGTATCTTTACGTAACCTATCTAGAAAGATATTATTATTTTTAGTTTTAAGTCTTAGGAGAGATAGACAGTTACGACACACTGCTTTTAAAAAATTGCATTTCAAATGTAAGAAAAAATATATGAGAACAAAGAAAAAAACACTTAAAACCGCAACAGTCAACACACATAAACATATATATGTAATAAACAAAAGATAAACAAAAAGGGAATTTATAAGCAAATATGTCAGATTGCAAATTTATTTAGCGTGAAAGAAAGCGTTTGTATGGTACCCAACATTGGTTGCCGGGGGCTATTTATCAGAATGCTCGATAAACAGAATAGGAAATTGAAAACTGGAGTCATAGATGATTTATCGATATTTATATACAAAATATAGAGTAATAATTTAATATTGGCCCGAAGTGATTAATGAAAAAATAACTTAATCGAGAGTTTGGTAATTATGTCAGGGGAAATTTTATTATTGTTATTATTATGTTAAGACATTTTTAAAAGGCTTTATTTAACTTGCAAGGTATGTACGTATGTAATATATGTTCGGGTGGAGTCTTTGAGCTCAATTTTGAGGTAGATATCTTCAACCGACTGCCCTGAAATTTTGTATATATAAAAAAAATAATTAATATATATATATATAAAAAATAAAAATATATAATAATAGTTTGGATGACATAGTGTATGACGTCATTCTTAATACTTTTACTTTACGTTGACCCTATTTTTAATATAAAAATTTTTTATAGTTATTTAAGTAAAAGGTATAATTCAGTAAAGTTTTGTAAGTCAGTGAGAAACTTATTAAAAGTTTAATACGGTAATATTTTTACGTAGTGAGTTAAGTACATGTGGTAAGGCTACATCTGCAATATACATACATACATGTTTAATAAAGAAAATAGGAAATAAAATCAAACGTTAAGTGAAATGCAAATTTTTCCAAAATAACAAAACAAATAGGTTCTCCTAAACGACGATAAAAATAAAGATGTTAAGGAAGCAAACTACTTAAACATAAAATAAAAAACATGAGTCATAATAAAGCCAGCTCGAGGCGTAAATTGTTTGCATTTATATGGGAAACGCTAGTGAAATTACATAAATAAGCCTCGTTGGCACTCGCTAACTACGCAAATAAAAGATCCATTTGTTTTTAAATGAGCCTTCACTTTATACCGGCTGTAATAAAATCTAGTGAAAAATATGCACTGGCATTTTCTTTTTCATACAGATGATCTGACTGATTTTGCATGGCTTGGCTGTTTTGTATTCTCATCATATATTACTCGTAGGTGGAATATTATCATATTCCGGTTACTTTTAATCTCTCCGCATTAGTTATACTACAATTTTAAATTCTCATGTATTTGAACTTTCTATTTATCTCTGCTTATTGTGAAGCTATATGCATATGGCGTGAAGAATACTATATGAATAAAGAAAGACGACTGCTGTGGAGATGCGATATCTTCATGAAATTTACGGAGTCGGCTTACTTACAGAAGAACGTCCTTAGGGGTTTGGGCAGATGGAGAGAATGAATGACGAAGAATTGTAAAAAAAGTTCTGAAAGAAGTGTACCATGACGAGTCCAAGAGTATATCAAAATATCAAAAGTTTCATATCTGTGGTGAGATGAAAGAATTATGCAGGGACTGTGGGAGTAGTGTACTCCACATGGGATAAGGCGTGAGTTTAAAAAGGTAAAGGTTTAAAAGGAGTAAAAAAAGGAATATAAAAAAAGCTAAAAAAAATTACGTTAACGTAAGATTAACTTGAAGAATGACGTTTTTTTTTATTAAAATATAAAAGCATATGATGCTTGTCAAGCATATAGGTAACTACCTTAAGGTACATTATTATATCCAGTGTGTCGTTTCTCAGTGCAACGACGCCGTAAGCATCGGTGATAACACAATAAAGTCAACGTAACGTAAATATATCATAAAATTTTAGGATCTCTACTATATTTAGACCGTATAACGCCCAGATGGTCACGGCACCCGATTTTCTTATCACCAATCTTTTACGACCAACCAAAGTGGAGCTTTAAAGCTGCTTATCCACTTGTTTGGCCCACAAAATTACTCCTGCAAGGTACTAGAAGTTGGGTCACATTGGTCTGCAAGGGTTACCGATAGCCGCTGGTTAAGAGACCAGACTGTGTAACATTTCATAGTTATGAGCGCGGAAAAGGAAGTATATTTTTAGTTATGGCATCTGTTTAGTCGGAGCCCCATACTTTCATAGAAACGTCTTAATTAACGTGTCTCTAAAGTTTCATAGCTGACATGAGTATATACATCCGAGTTGGACTGTTATTTATTATTTTTTTTATTTCCATTTGAAAAAAAAAAAGTTTGACAAAAGCAATTTATGAAGCAGAAAACGTAGAGATGTAACACTAAGGTCATCTTTACACTACGTAGATACGCGTAAAAGAAATCATTATTTGCGTTTAGCGAAAATAACAGGATAGAATTGCTAAGTTTATGAAATGGCGATCGGGAACTCCGATGTATCTGATAACTTCCTCTCACAAACTGATAAATGGGAGTTTGTCGAGTTTCTTTCGAAACACGCTTGTGTAAGTTTTTAGCAGAATGTATGGGGACTGTTATTGTATCGTATGTCCTTTGTGTCAATACTCGGTTGCGAGTAACTTGAGAATAGTTTCGAATACAGCTTTTATTTAGCATTTCAATTCTTATAACTAGATTCTCTTGTAGTTTTGCTCGAGATATTTGTTATTTACTCTTCAATGTTTAATAGTTTTTAGTAAAAAAATATATTTTTTTCACGTTTTTTTTTGTGTAGAGATTTTTTTTTTATATTTTTAGGGATTTATTAAATTTCGAATTACATAAAATTTTTTAAAGAAATAGTAAAATGTTGATTTTAGCTAACCGCTTATATTATAATATATTTTAAAAGTAACTCTTTAATCGGATTGTATTATATATTTTTGTTTCCATAAATGTACCGACGTTTCAAGCACTTCAAGCATAGTGTATATGTAGACATTAAATGAATAAATAAACATAGCACAGAAAGTTTTATATTTGCTATGGCAACGAGTACGAATACTTCAATTGGTGCTATAGTATAGATAGATTTACACTTCACTTACCACCATGCACCCCACAATAGTCGCCCACACAGTCAGCGTGCTGGACCTGAGCGCCAGAACAAGCGTCTCCCAGACAGGAGCGACGTCTCGTCTGTCTGCAGTCTGACCCACAGACTGACCACTCTGTCCATACACCCCATCGACCTGGTGATGCTGTAAAGGAAATTATACATTAGTTTTTTGGTAAAATATATTCCCTCTGTCTGTTCTACTATATGCGACGGTCTAGCTTATAGCAGGCAGGGGAAATCCTCGTGTTAAGACAATCTGTTCGTCACGTCCCACTCAATTTTCAAAACATTGAGTAGCGGCAAACGGCACATCTCGTCTTGTTTTTATAACGAGGAAATGAAAACATGTAAACGTTTAAATACTCAGATAAATCCAGAGATAAACACTAGTATAATAATAATCAATCGAACAAGCTTTCAATATTCATACGCCCTAATCCGGATCACACACATACAGTATGCATATGGCATGTTCCGCATAAGTTATCAGTCTCCTTAATTATAGATCCGCATTGCGCTGTCCGAAGAGCTTCCAATTGAGACAAATAAAAGCTAAAAGCTTTTATTTATTTTATTCAGTTTCATAAATGGAACCTTTGTGTTAAGAAACGCTATTTGATATTTTCGTTAAATTTTAGGGATATTCCTTTAATCGGAGATCTAAGCCACAACTGTCACGTTTACAGCCAGCCACGTTAGTAAAGTCTACTTTCCGTTTATTTAGAGATATAATGTTCTGTTATATAAAATACATTCAAAGTCATATTATTTGTCGTCATATCAAAGTCATAAATATTATTTTAACTGTCAACCAAAAGTAACCTAATAAGGCCTCTTTAAATTATCTAATATCCTTTAGAATTTTTAAGCCTTAATAGTTTTCTTAACTTAGGCTATTACTGGAAGCATTTGTTCCAAATAACTATCACATAAACTAAAATTATATATTTTTTTCATACAAATAAAAATAAAATGAAATGGTTATTCGCGTCTACACTCCATTATTAGCGTGTATCGAATTTGCGAATGGTCGCATTGCATGTTTCACTGTATTAATATTGCATGCGCTGATGTAACGTATCAATTTCGTAAAAGGTACAGTCGGCTTCGATTATATGTATGAGAATTTACAGTATTAGAAAATATGATATTGCTTTTTATTTTCATACGAGTGTATCAATATTGGCACTATAGTGACACAATATTTAGCTGTAAACGCTGTGGTCGTGCGTTCAATCTCTATTCGGGGGAATTATTTTATTCTCTTTAGTATAGTCCTTCATCACTTTTACTCGGTACAAGGTGTGAAGATGAAGAAAATACTGATGATGATGTTCATTGGTGTCTTTGCATCATGGACGTGACGTTAGATTATAATAATAGCAACGATGTGTTGCTGTTTATACTTTAACCCGTACCCGTATGTATTAAACAAGGGTAGTAGAACAAAAATTTCAGGGAGGTTAGCAGGAGGTTCCATCTATCTACCCTACTGTGTGCGGGATATAAAGTGAAGCTGATTTTTTTTTAATAAGATAAAAATATGTATCAAAACAAGCTATAAACAATATTGTGGCCAATTGTACCGTTTAAGCGATTACAGTTTTAGTATCAATTCTATTTTATTACATTATTTTTAAACTGTCCTTGCAATACGATTACTTTAAAAGGTTTTAACTGTTTCATAAAATGTTACATCAATGAAATTCATAAATTGAAAACTTACTATATGAAAGTCCTGTAGTCATATTAGTAATGGATTCAATTTCCAGTCGTGGAAATTTTTTTAGAAATATTTTTTATAAATATTCTTCAAACGGAAAGTGCAGAAGGGACCGACCGTCTATCTTACTATGCAAAAAGCATTGATTCAAGTTCTGCTTTGTTAACTTTATTAAGTGACTTTTAACTTTAACTTCAATGGTTATTACATTTGCTTCATGTCTCCATATATCATTCAGTGTAGTTAGGCAGAGAGAACCTAATTTTAAGAAACTGCGTTTCCAATTTTCCATCTAACAATCTTGCAATGACAATTGTATTTTCAAATAAAATCCAATGTTCATAAACAATAAGATACACACAATATACTATAAACAGAAACCATATTTTAATTTCAAAATAGCAATTCAAATGAAAGAGAAAAGGATACACCGTCTACATAATATTAATTCTATCTTAAAATAAATACAAGCACATCATAAAGTATAGTACTATAAATTGAAATTAAAGTATGCCGAGCGCTCCGGCCCTTACAAAGATAAATCACGCGTGTTTTTTTTACAAAACGTATAATAGACATAAGAATTTGTCCTGAGAATCGTGTTTAAGATGTGAGCGTATGGAGATTTTGAGACATTCTCAAAGGGTCGTAGATTTGATTTTCACTCGGCACAACAGTTACCTGTTGTCTTTTAAAGGGAAAACAGACTTAAAGTAAGCTTGGCTCTCGCCGAATGGCTTTAAAAATTATTCTAGTATCTACGTATAATAAATATGTAACAAGTCGCTGTCCGTATATCGAAGGAGAACAACAATTATATTTATATAGACTTTTAAATTTTTTTGTGTAATTGAGTGCACGCTAATCTCAGAATAAGCTTAACCGATTTAAATACAGTTTCACTATTTAATTTTGTTGAACTTCCGTTAACGTTTAGAGTTGATTTTTTTTTCTAACTGTGTCATAATTAAAAGACGAAGATTATAAGAGACGAAAATGTAAGAAGAGAACGAAGTGTCATAGCACTACTTCTCTATGCAAAAAATATACCACTTATTTTCAAACGAAACAAAACGCATTCCTCTCACACTCAGTCCATTACATTAAATGATATCTCACACGGTTTTCATAATATCGCATAACTCTAATAAAATGAGCCGCACTGTAGCTCATATTTATTAAGATACATGTGTTTGCATGATATTAATTAAGGCGCACACACACACATATATATCAGTCGAGGTTCGTTAGAGGAGGAACAATGACGCCTTGTAATGTCTTGGTTAAAAATTTAGGCGTGAAAGACTAATGTTCTGTGAATTATATTATTATAAATATAATAATATAAATAAATTGTTAAAATTATTTGTCTTTAAGGGGAGTCGTTCTGATAATAGGATTAAGTGCGGCGTTAAGATCCGCTGCTTAGCAGGCTATGTCTCGAGAATTAGACATGAAGTGGGAAACGGAATTGTCTTATTGGGAACGGAGTGTCTTAACACTAGGTTCTCATTTTCATTCTGCCTGAATTGCTACGTGTGAAATATATTATATTGAGAAAGTAACTGAAGGAGAAGCAATAGGTAAAAGAATAATTTTAAATTTTATTCTTTTATGAATTCGTTTGGTGTAGAAGCATATATGTAATATTTCATTATTTTCCCTTAACAATCTCCATTCAAGGCATTTTTTTTGAAGATATCCATCTATTTCACTAAGGTAAAATTACAGATTTATATTTTTTCTATTCTACAGTCCGCACCACTTATAAATATGAAACACAGTAAAAAAAATCTTTAAGCTTAATTTATACCCTACTATCTCACGCGGAGTAATTCTGTCACATCAATAATACAAAACGCGCATTAATATTTCAATTTTCCATACATTTCACATGAGAATAGCCCCATATTTTAGCTATAACTACATAAGTTAGTGCGTGCGACATCGACATCTGTTAGCAATTAGATGAACAATGCCCCGTCCCACTGAAATAAACGCCGTTGATTAGATTTTATTGTCTACCCGGTTGGTCTAGTTTGTGGTACACATTGTTTTTGAAATCAGATGGGCTAATATTTTTTTCATTTTCACGCTTTTTCCCGTATATTGATAGAATCTACTGTCAAGACATTATGTTTTCCATTTTCCGTTTAAAAGACAAGAACAAGTGCATTGTGCTCGACTAAGTTGTAGTCGGCTATCTTGTTGCGGCGGCCAATTAGATTAACATTGACTGTATGTAATTTCATTGTTATCAGAACTGAAATCGTAATAGAAATTTCAGCGAGATGGGACAGTGGGTGAATTTGAGCTTGTAAAACTTCACAAACACTAACACGGGAAGGCAAATGAAAGCTTTTAATATAATATATAAAACAAAGTAAGAGAGGTAGGGTGAGACTTCGTTTGAGGTTTGAAAACACAGTATCAAAGATACTAGAGGTAGGTAAGGTAAAAACCATGAGGACCACACAGAGGGATTGTATGAAGAGGTTAATGACAGTGGACCGTAGCGCTCAGCACTCCGTTCTCTTTTAAGGCATTTTCAAGGAATAAAGCGTGAAGCTAAAAAGACATTAAACGGTAAATAATATCTTGTTGGACAATTAACAAAAGCTCTTCAAAGACCATAACTGTATGTAGTAAAAATCCTTTACCAAACTCTGTGTTTAGTAATTTTAACATCGCTATGAAACACTTAAGCTTTGATGTGACCAGCCGCTGTTTTATAGGCTACATATAAAACCACAGGATTTTTATAGTTCGCCAGATGTGTTCAACTTATTCTTTGTGAGTTTTGATTGCAATTATATAGTTTTTTGTTTCTTTAATTACATATATATGATTTTGAGACATTATTAAAAAATTTTGAAATTAAAAAAAAAGATAATAGAATATTTGTTTGTCATACGTATTAGATAAAAAAATAATAAAATATGTAATAGATAAAAATATGTTTAGATTGTAATCAAATCCACTGCCAATACTAAGTAAATTAGTAATAACAATATACAATGAAAGTTTGATTAGTATAAGTGGTACCGTAGTGTTGAGCGCTTCATTTTCTCGTACTATCCCGCTCGGGAAAAGACTAGAGGATTTAATAACTACCCTACTAACTAGTCCTAAAAGCTCTGTCATAATCTTTAAACCAAAACAGACTAACATATATTAGTTTTGACCTAATCTTGAGACAGCCATGTTCTCATGACTATTTTGCAATAGAGCATCTGGCACCTTGACGCAGACCCGTATGTATGGTTTGGCAATAAAAGAAAATTTCTGAAAAAATGTAGGTACATTAATTTATTTTTATTTTATGATACTATGTGCTTTCTATGTCCCGAACTTTCTCCTGAAATTAGAAGCATTGCTTTTCGAATGGCGGAAGTTGTCTTTTCACAAGAGCGAGGAAATGAGTAATACTATGAAAAATAATAATTGAAAAACATCAGATATCTCCATAAAAATCTAATCAACGTACCAAAACTTGACAATCCCTGATGTAGATTCGAGATATAAAGTCTTTGTAAGGATTTGGGCACGTGCACTATGTTAACGTATTTTATGTGAGAGTGAGTGGGTGGTTTTTGTATTCTTTTGTTTTAATTGGGCATTATATGAGTTCGCTTTGTACTTCTATAGAGGTGAAGCAGTAAATCGACTTTGATGAAAAATTGTGAATAACATAATTGTATAAGCTCCAAACGGGACAGTAGATTGATTAATATTAAATGTGATATTTGTATTTAAAATTAAAATCTAATTTTTATGTAATTGCAGAAGTTATTTTTTTTATATGCGCTACCCTCATGTACAACCTACCTAGGTTGTACAAAAAATTTAAAACCTCTATTTTGTTGCAGCGGCCATTTTGAATTAACAATAATATTCATTATATATTATTTCACTATCATAAAAGTTTTGTCTGAAGACACGGCAAATTTAATGAAGACTTTTAAAAACGAAGCTTAAATGAACTCAACTGTCGAATTGATAATAGATAGAAATGTATTTAAAAAAAATATTTAATAAACAAGACGATAAATGTATTTATTTGTATGTCGGGTATCTGTTAATCTATAGCATAGTTAATTAATAACTTTACGAGCAATATTTATCTAGGAGCTAAATATAATGCCCTTTTTACCTTCAAATTATTATGGATTTTGATTGATAGGTAATTTCATTCACCGTTCTTCTTAAATTGGAATATGAAACTCTATAAAATAAGTGAAATATTTCTTATATCTGACTGAGATTTCAAAAATATTTATATTTCATAAACACTTATCATCAGTAATTTTAAATAAATATATATGACAAAACCTACAAAAGACCTGAATAAAATCTTAAAAATAGGTACTCTTTATAATAAAAAGAACTATGAGTTTTAAGTTTCTTTGTACACAAATGTTATCTACAAACGTACTTACCGATCAACAGTTGTTGTGTATTGTCATACACTTGGAGATCCATGTTATATCCGTCTTCGGAAGGCATTAAGGAACAGAGAATTTCATTTATTATTATATCGGTTAATTGCATACTTTTAAAACGTTATTATATTGAGTCTTCAAAAAAATTCGAAATTAAAATCATGAAATGTAAAAAAAATCGAATATGAAATTTATAACGTTCAAAATAAACTATAAACTTACATCGCTAGGTATTTGACTTGACTGGATATTTTCTTTACTTTTAAGGACAATATATTAATAAATAAAACCGTAGCGAATAGATTTCTTTGTACAGAAAGAACTGCACACACACAAAGTAATGTACTTTGATCTTTCACAATAAAGAAGCATTACAAATATCTCATTTTCCGTATCCATTTATCAAATCATTGCATGGGGCTGCCTTATACTAATTATAGAGGTGCCATCAAAGAGATTGAGTTAATAAGTCTTTCATACAGCTGTAATTACGCCTTACACTTCGCGACCGATGTGGACCTTTGAATAGCATCAATGATTTACGGAGTATGTGTTCTTTATTCAGTTTTCGTTGGCAATAATAGCAAATCTTGGTATATTTTATTGGTATTTATTTTTTTAGCTTCAAGCAGAAAGAACTGAGGAATCTAGTACTAAGACGCTCCGTTTCGTTTCACTTTCCACATAATTCTGGAGGTATTGCGTATTAAGAGATAGAACATGTGGCTGTAAACGCGACACCTATGGGCAAGTCATTTGGCTGACATATTCCCCCGATGGGAATCGCACCAACAACCGTCGTGCTTATCAACCCCTCTTTTTGATAATAAATTGAACCTATAACACTAAAAAATGCATTAAAAAAACGAATACCCGACAAGTTAATAGTTCAACTCTTCAACAAACAAGGGTCTCGTCACAAACCTTTCACTGTCTAATTAAAAATTTTCTAACTGTATATATTAATTGCTTTGACAAAGTGTTTATTTATTCGTCCGTAACGATATTCGATGGTACGTAGCATTTTAAACGACTTAATTATACTGTCGCCGGCAATCACTAGGAAATCTATTATGATCGCATAGTATAACAGTTCGAAGACCCGAAACAAAAAGTAATGAAATGACTCAAGCGAAACGTTTAAGAGATTGTAGATTATTATTTATATTTGTATACGATGATTGGTTTGTTATCTTACGTTTTTGATGGTAACTAGTTCTAATCTTGTTTGAAGGAAAAGCTATTTAAAATTTCAATGTCGATATGTAGGTATATCTTTTTAAGGTTTACGCTTTATCCCGGATTTAGATTACGCCCTATTTCAAACTTATTGTATGTGACTCAAGACCACGTTTCGTTTTATCACCAGAACATGGAATTGAAAACAATCAATTCAGCTGATTGGGAATCGAACCCACACCCGCCGCTTCATAACTTCGATATAAAATTTATTTATCCGATATGTACCGATTGATAGATATATATAAAATGTACCGATTTGAAAGTATCGAGAATTGGGTGGAACACGGGTGTTTTAATTTTAGTTTCATTTTCTCATATGTGGGATACAGCGTAAAGTTGAATAATATTTATGAATAACTTTATATAAACTTACCACTAGAGCACAACACGCAATCGGCTGTCTTCTGAACACTCTGTCCCTGGCACGGTGCGCCGCCGTTCAGCGGGTGAGGCTCCGTACAGGTGCGGGTTCTTTTCTGACCGGCTACACGACCGTTGCAACGACATTGCGTCCACTGGCCCCAGGAACTCCAACCTCCGTTGACTGGGAGAATATAAGATAAAATAGATTATTATTTTGAATTTTTATACATTTGTAAAATCACAAGTTTATTAACAATGTCTTTTTTTTTTATTTTAAATTTTTTTTAGACGAAGCGTGGTGCTCGTTTGTACTAATTAACTCGTAATAAATGAAGAACGGAGTGCCTTAACACTTGGTTCTTTCTACCAGCTTCTACTAGGCGAGAAAAAAAATCCGTAAATTTTTCTTACTTTAAACTATAAAAAACTTAAATTTAAAATAATATTAACAAACCACAAAATAATCTGTACTTAATTATAAAAGAATATTACAGTAAAATATCTTGTTTATCCATTTTCTATCAATCTCAAAGACCTTCAGTTATTTTTCCATATTACCAAAAAAAACTTTACATATAATATAATTTTCCTTGTAATAAAACGATTTGATTTCCGATTACGGTAAAAAGGCTGAAAAACCGTTTACCTAAATTACGTTTCCTCACGCTTTTCACGATTGAAAAAATGTCAATAGGTATAGCAATATATATTTTTCATAGATGTATTTTTTGTTTATTTATTTTTTTCGATAGTATGAAATATCAAAAAAAGCTAAAGGTATGTAATGCTTTCAAACACAAGAGTATACTTATTATATATAAAATGGTTTTTCTTCGAATTTCTGTAGGATTGAGACCACCGTAACACAAAAAGAAATTAGCTATTTTCTTCTGTTCCCTCAGAGTTCTGTCACGCATCACGTTGTGATGAATTCTCGGGAAATCAGAAGACGGAGTGTTTTGACACTGGGTTATGTCGTTGAAACTACTAACGTTTATGTTCTATATAGAATAGATTTCAAATAAAGATTATTTGCAATCTATTTTACACGCCTTAATTTTTCACTAGTGACTTGTCTAAACTAAAGAATATTTTTTATTTCACAATAAGCCAGATATTTCTGATAAAGTATTGTATATAACTTATACACTGCATATACATTTTAATATTAAATTAATATAATCATAAAATGAGCTACGTAGAAAACTAATGCACAGTTAAAGAAAGTAACAAGTAGGTCGTGTCATGTTTCTGACGGATTAATATACAAAACATATCTTAGACGAAATTTTCAAATAAACATTTTATTTGCTATACCGCTAAATATTTTCATATTATGGTTCACAATGCTTTTAAAAATAATATCAAAATTATTTTTTCTCTTTGTTTTTGGTATTAATAGATCT
Source organism: Heliconius aoede (assembly GCA_037355905.1). Lineage (NCBI taxonomy): Eukaryota > Metazoa > Arthropoda > Insecta > Lepidoptera > Nymphalidae > Heliconius > Heliconius aoede. The sequence continues at coordinate 876,994 of JBAIZZ010000207.1, read as the reverse complement.
TTCAAGCAATAGGTCTTTTATGCATATTTTTATTTCTATTTTTATGTTTATGGGACTTGGAAATAGTTTTCCACATCCCTGTACCCTCCAGGATACAGGATCATAAGTACTCATTAAGACTCATTTGTTGATTTGGTTTTAGTTTTTTTTAATAAAGTGTATAGTTCAGTAGAGTTTGGATGGTTTCCAAGATTCAAGGGTTCAAATTCGACCATTTTTTGTTTTTTATACGTTTTTTAAAAAAATATATTTGTCTTTTTTTAGAGTGGAATATAATTAAAGTAAGTCTAATGAGGTATATATATGAGCGAGCACCCACAGATTTTCCTCATTAAACCAATACCTTTCGAAACCATCTAATATAATGAAACTATAAAGAAACTCTTTAAAAAAATACTAGCTTTCAGCACGCGACATTACGCATATCGCATATACAGATCCACGTTAGGTCCAGTCATGCCACCTTGCGTGACCTAGATGACCTAGACTCGACTTTTACTGTAATTGGCCTAAGAAATTTGTGATTTACCACGCTCGACGTTCATCGGTCGACCAAATAATTTATAGTTATTTAATTAAGCTTTCAAGTTTTAATAAAGTTGTTTTAAAAGTTTATGGATTTGTTATTGTTGTTTGGTGGAAATAAAACTAATAGGATTGTTTAATCACTTTTGTACATAAAAATTTAAATTTGTCTTAAAATTCTTAAATCTTTTAAACACGTAAATCTTTGATTACACAAAGCTAAAATAACTTTTAATATGAAATAGTCATCTTAATATTAAAGTCGAACGTAAAAATGTTGTAAGTGGTTAATTCTAGTAATACTTTTCTAGTCAGCGTTTGCTTCCGTTGAAGATGCAGTAGGCAACAGAATTTAAAGTCGCAAGTTATACCTGGCGCAGTGTATTCCTAAGCACTTTTAAATTAAAAAATTGGAGAATTAAAGAACTATCTTTTGTTAACCTAAAAAAATATAAACAAAAAACATTAATGCACACACATATCTTAAGTGTAAAAACCCGCCCAAATCGAGAAGGTCATTACGAAGAATTGTTTCATAATAACATTACCATAATTTACCCCATCGAAGGATGTTTCCCAAAACGCCGTATAATAGCTTATACTTTCCCAAATTACACGTAATGTCGGCTGCATTTATGTTAACGGTTATAAATTGTCAGATTTCACACTACACCACATGTTTCTTAGAATTAGTATTGATGGTGTTCATTTTGGTAGAAAATGAAAAGAATGTCCTCTTCTAAATGATGTTAGAACGTAACGGTTTCATAAGGTCGAGGTATTTTCTTGTTTTTTGTTTGGTTTTTTAAGATTTTCAAATCTTGGATTCGATTTCTCTATTTAAATGCTAGTATTACCCTAAGTAAGATTTGAGCTTGTGGCCGTCGCCGTCGGATCATAGTAATTTTATTTGTAGCATGATAGGCAGAGTGAACTCATTGTTAAGACATTGTTAAGATGTTGAGTTACGGAACTCAATAAGATACTTTTTCATGTCACCAGAAATGAAAATCATTCAATCTCAGTGGAAATCGAAACTATGACCGTCGCGTATTCACAGTCAGATGCTGTGCCCATTGGTTGTCAATATTGTTATGATTATTTCAAAATATTATCAAATATTATTTATTCCTGTATGAAATGTATGGAGGCAAATTTAATTTAATTTAAATTATCTATATATATTCATGTAGAAGGTCAAAATTTCTAAACTTCATATAAAAGAAAACACATTGAGGGACCCTTTTTAATCTTAGGTTTCACTCAAAGAAGCCCTTTTAATTTTGTAATTTCCGCACATCCGTCCGTCTGTCACAAAAATGTTCCTTTGAGTCTGGGTGGTACCCGACGTCTGTTTGTCCGATATACTAAATATTTATTTATTATTATATATAGGTATACCTACCGCGCCACAGTTTTGAATAATAAAAAAAAAAACAAAATACATATACTACAGAAACAAAAAAACTCACAAACACAGCTGCTTCAGCGAGCGTATAATTACTTTTATAGGTCAAGGTGTGGTCAATATCCTAATATTTCATACGAATATGTACTGGCCACCCGTAGCTTAAATACGGTTCCTTTGACTATAAAAATTGATAGCCCATTACAACTCGGATAACTATTAAACTTTATATTATATAAATAAAGATATCCGCCTAATGGGGTTTTTGGATCCATACGATATATCAAGTTTGGTATTTACATGGTATTTTGATAATAACAGCTTGTAAAACTTATATGGTAATTATTGTAATAGATTATTGTATATAATCTACATAATATGTATGTAGTAGAGTCGAGGCTGTCGTAGTACAGTGTCGCGTTTGACTGTAAACATGCCGATTGTGGATTCAATTCCAACTTGGGGGAATAGAAAATGTCAAGGGGAACCTAGAGAACAGATAATTTACTCTCCACTTTCTAATTAATTGAAAGAATATTATATGCTTAGTGGCGAAACTCAACGTCATGGTTTATTTTGTCTTTGAGATAGAAACTTAATATAAAATAATTTCAATATATCCGTTCTCCCGAGTGTGCCCGAACCCACATCCATCGCATTTACTTGACGCCACAATGACCTGTTTTAAAACTTCATGTTTACACTAAAAGTTAAAATTTTACAATATCAAAAGCTCAGGTACATTAATTTAATAACAACTTCAATCCGCGTGTGAATTTGAAAAATTGTAAGGGTGATTGATATACGGCAAACATTTTTAGGACCACATAAATATTTTTTCTTATCAAAAAAATACTTGTTCACCTTAACAGTACAAATGTTGAAAACTTCCTAGAAATATTGTCCCCTGATTATTTCGTAACAAAGTACCTTACACACATCGCATGACTATTAATCGTATAAATTAAATATAACTCGTGTTGAAATATTAAAAGTCTCAACTAAGCTTCGGCGGTAAGCCTTTTATAAGCTTTCTTCACAAAATAAATACATTATACGTTGTTTGTTGTTTCGTCACGCAAGTACTAATTGATGGATGGTTTACTTCAGGTTTTGTGAAAAAACAAGGGTTAGAGGGAAAAATATTATGGGCGTGATTTACCTCGAGTTAGATTAGAGATTTACCTTTTCCCGTAAAGTTAGATAGTTAGTGTTCAGGCACTTCATTCGTCATTGCGTGTTGAGTGGCGGAGATGAACGCCGCATCTGTCATATTAGACTTGAGTAATTGAAGAAAGGGTATCGTTTTATAAATTTTTGCAGATTCTGAGTTTTCAGATTTCTGAGTAGGATGGAACTTACAATAGGTACTTTACCGGTACAGTCTTTATCTCCATTGAGACTTAAAGCATATTATTTGAAACATTTTTTTACCTTCACGTTATATCACGTACATAGCAAAGGGTTGGCAAAGGAAACCTGAGAACTCGGTGTTAAGACACTCCGTTATCCATCAAGACATTCTGTACTTTAATTTGTAATTCTTGAGGCACTGCGTGTTGAGCGCTTATACTTCTGCGCTACAACGGCCACATTAATTAAATTAAATTTGAAATACAAACTAAACCATCATTGTAATGAACTTAATTAGACAAGTGGAATAGTGAATCCGTATACTACAGAAGTTAGGGTCGATTATTCCATAAAGTTTCTAACATGAACTATTCCAATTAGAACTAAAACGGAATTTACAGAATAAACAAAGTATTTCCCGTGGATTCGGTCACTTCCCATAGTGAAGGCAGGTCTGAAGTGAAATCGTAGAAATTGTATGAAGTAATTTAATAGGTTTGTATGTGGAATGCTTGTAAAATGTTCTGTTTATTAATATTACAACAATTTCAAGCACTTTTTAGCATACATACAGAAAGGTAGGTGGATTAGGAACTTCAATATTTCATTCCCCCGAGTGAGAATCGAACCCGCAACCTGCACCCCCAGGACGGCAACATCTTAATGTCTTGAGTGATAAAATATTTATTTGAAACATGTAAAAGTGATCTAGATCTATAAATTTTAATTCATTTTTGTCATTCAGCTCTTTTTACTTAAAACTATAATAAAATATTATACATATACCTTTATTCCTAGCATTATTACATGGATTACTCATATTAATCATAATATTTCAGATTATTCAGAATTTGATAACAATAACCCAAGACGTTAATTTAAAACATATCGTGGGCGCCTCTTTAATGACTCTCCCATGCGCACGCGCATAATTGCAAGGCTCGTGCCCTTTGACCCCAGTAAAGTATAGTTATTGCAGACAAGAAAGGGTGAAATGAGCGTTAAATACCGTCTAGAATTGGTTCCTGTCAGATAAATTTGAAATTATACGCAAAATAATAAAACTTGTTAGACACCTCGTTAGGTAATAAGTGGGTGATAAGTTAGTGTTATATGAGAATAGTGATTCTAGTTTGTATCTGTTGAGTGTAAGTAGGTTGTATAGGATTTATTTTAATTTCAATTTCACGCTCTATCCCAAGTGTAGCAGGCAGAAGGAATCTAGAGTTAAGATATTCTGTTCTTAACGCTATGCTCTGTCTTGAAACTCTTATAAGTTTTCTAAATAAGTATTTTGCTTTTCAAAATGTAGAATACTATTACTAACACTTCAAGAATATTAAGAATTGAAAATTATTTGGAACTAGGAGGGAGCCAATTTATCCAAAATTTTCTGACAAAGCCTTCTAGCCTATGTGTTATTCTGATGTATAAATAAACCATATTGTTGTAAAGTTTCATCTAAATTCGTTCAGTTTTTGCGTGAAAGTGGAACAAACATACATCCTCACAAACTTTTACATTTTTAATATTAGTAGGGTACCTATGTTTTATCTTAAATAGAAGAGATCTGAAGCAGGCAACTAGACATTATGTCCAAAAGATATATATCTTTCACTATATATCACTATACTTATAATCCTTACTTATTTATGATAGAATGTAAATAATTTAAAGCTATTCTAACAAGAATAAATCTGAGTCTCTTTGGTCGAAGCAAAGTGTAAAATATTATTTACTGATAACGTTTCTTCGTACTGATAAGACGGTGTCTTGAACTTTTGTTAGTGATATTTAACATTGAGTATTGTTTCATATAGACTAGATATTAAAATAAATGTATGAGCAAATGCATGTACATATTTTTTTATCTTTGAGATATTTTATTTATTTAGGTATATTATGACCATGTTGAGTGGCAGAAATCAACGCCACGCTTTGTCTTGTTACCAAAGTGAGGAAATTAAAATATTAAATATTTTATATTTTTGTGTAACGTTTATAATAATTTTGATTCTTAAATTGTTTTATAAAGCCCTTTTACCATAATAAATATTACAAGATATAAAGATAAGCTAAAACGAGCTGGTATTCTAACAGTTTGACCCACTTTCCTGGCCATAATTTAACTATACTCACGTTTTAATTAGTGTTAAACATGGAACTTAAAATTAATTACTTGTTTCTAGCTTTCAACTACACACATCTTCCCGTTAGTATAGTCGGTTAAAGAGAAGCTAGTGAAAAACCACTTCGTTATCTAAATAGCCGAAACTTAATGCCGCATTTAATTTATTTAAACTGATAAACTAAAATTATCCTAAGTGTAAACAAATTAAACCTTTATACAATATTTTTGTTTTTTAATTTTTTTTTTAATTAAATTTAATTTACAATTAAAAATATATACACAATAAATATTATAGACGCAGAGGAATGTTTACACATAAAACGATTAGACTAAGTGCGGCGTTAAGTTCCGCAAATGTTATATTATCCCAATATACCAATGCGTGCGTTAAATTCATGAATGATACTCACCGTAAACGGTCAGCGTGGCTGATTCCGATATTCTCTTGCCGGCTATGTTTTCGGCCACGCAACTGTAGTTCGCCATATCCTGTTGGAAATATACTCGAATATAAATGAGAGTTAATGGCGTCGCGGTTTTCATCAAAACCAAGTGTTGAAATATCATTTATTTAGGGAATTTCTTTTGGGTAGGTTCATTTTATTTGGTTTTTTTTAGCTTCACGCATAGCATAATAGGCAGAGAGAATTTAGCGTTAAAACGCTCCGCTCCTCACTTTCCGTCAAATTTTTGTGACACAAGCGCGTGATTTAAACATGATGGTCGTGGGTTCAATTCCCACTCGGGAAAATATATTCATTTCCTTGCCCTAATTACTGGCGAAAAGTAAGGAACAGATTGTCTTACAGTAAAAAGCACATAAAATAATAATATACAAAATTTCAGTTAACCATCTCGTACACGCTAATCAACATCACACTTAGAACACACTTAGAAGCTACATAAAAAAGATAAGCCAAACATATGACTATAAGCATAATATAATATTTAATTAAGAAAATGGCGACACCTAGATATAATGATACGCGACGGCCTCTGCCCGCAATTAATCTGTGCCCCTGCAAAGGCTAATTAGTGTTTGTAGGAAAGAGGAGATGAATATGAACCACGTTACACGCTAGGCTATTTCGATGGATATCAGAATGCTGTATTTATATATAATATACAAAATGAGAAGATTAAGTTTGTCGGTTCGTATGTAAGCGCGAAGATTGCGGGTTCGGTTCCCGCTCTTCTGTCTGTCGCTTATGTTGTCGTCAGAAAATTTGGCGGAAAGTAGGGAATTGAGTGTACTAACACTCGGTGACCCATACCTATCCTGCATTATGCTGAAAATTGATATAGCCGGATAAAGCTATTAAAATATATATATTTTTTTACATAGAGTATGTCAAAAAATGCAGAAGAGAGCGTCTCCTTGCTATCTTGCACATTCTCTTCCTTCTCTAAAATAGAAACAAAACTCTAAATTAACACACTCTCATACTAAAATGCTTATAAACAAAGTTTTCTCAGAAGCAGCCCCCGGTCGTGACTAACGCCCGTAATACATTAAAACAGACACCCGCTATAAAATTAAACTAATTACACGCGACAAATATCCCTTCCTTTGGAAATGCAGAATTAAATTATACCAACATCACTGTTCTTCAAGTACGAGACACTACAAAAAAATGACATTGACTTTGTATAGCAATTAATAAATGTCGGTTGTGCTTGACCAATTAGTGTCTTCTTTAGTGTATATAACAAGGTACGAGAGAATAGTGTTAAAACACTCAAATCTTCACGTTCAAAACTATTTCAAGATATTACGTACGAGAGAAACTCAACGCCGTGCTCTGTCCTACCAGACAGATAAAATAAGAAATCTAATAAATATTTATTCCCCGAGTGAGAATCGAACCTACAACCATCACTTACATTCAGAAATTGTTCCACTGATTCACAATGGCATCTAATTTCTTAGTTTTATACATAAATAACTACAGACTCAAATGTTTGCACTAAAACGTATTAAGTATCTTAAACTCTCAAAGCACCGATGCTTAATCAAAGGCATTCACAGCGCGCTCTTAGCAGATAGCTACAGTCTTTTAAACGGGGAGAACAATGTCGGCGCTATAGAAGCTTGTGCTTTTTTATTTTTATTAAGTTTTATGAGATGGGTGGGTCGTGGTAATTATAAATTTTTTACGTCTATTGAAGTAAGCAGTGGTTTTTTTTTTGTTTTTATTTTACTTTAATTTTTAGGAAATTAAAAACTTTTTCGATATTGAAAAATGTTATATTATACTGGATAAATAAAACGAATTTTGTACCTGCGGCTTCCTTTCAGTGGTCAATATATATATTATATATATAATATGACACCCGGCACATTCCGAGTAAGGATTATCTAATATAGAACTGACCTAACAGACACATAAAAATAGGTAATAACAATGATATTACACCAGCAAAAAATATATTCTATAAATTCGATATAGTTCCTGAGATTGAAAACCAAACAAACTCCACATCCTTGTACTGAATTAATTTAATATAAAAATGACATCAGCAACAAGTAAAAATTTGAAAACGTCGAGCTGAATGAAAGGGCTCTCGTTACTGACTCACCATGAGTAACCAAATGTGAAGTAGATTAAATTAGATTTCAGCTTTCATGTTCACTTCATAACAACACGGGACAATATGGTAGAGATTTATGGATAAAACACCCACTGTTTAGATTTGTAAGGATATTAATACATGTTGACGACGATGAGTGCGAATAAGAATCTAATTATTTATTTTTTCTAGAATAGAGGCTACCGTGGTATAGTGAGATTAACGTGATTGTAAACTAGATGGTTCAATTCCCATACAGGGGAAATTGAATCGGGATAGTGAAATTTAAAATTACTCCTCTTTCCGCGTAAAAAGTAATACAAAAGTTTTACTACATGTATTATTGTAGAGATAAATTATTGCCAGAACGTTTTAATAATAGAAAAGGTGAAATTGAGATATTTTACTCAACACCTTTTATCTGAAATTTGGGCGGAAATTGGAGAACGGAGTGTCTTAATATTAGATTACCTATGTCTATCCTGAAGCTCAACCCTTCCTTTATATATACGAGAGTAGTCTGAGGATAATTGACACTTTCGCGGCTAAGCTGAGATCGACACCATCTGCTGTGGGATCAAATCTCACATGTGGCCTAATTATATAAATTGAGAGTGACAATTAAGAAGAAGTATCGCATTTAGTTTCTTGAAATAGGTTGTAATTTTTCACGCAGGGGAAATATAGCAAAAAAATATTACCAGAATATATAATATATACACCATAGTTGCGCGATTTAGAAACATCTATTACGAGTATTCAAATACAAAAATTTTGAAACACCAAACACCAATATAATTGCAGAGTTTCTTCCAAGTGGCATGGCAAGTAAAAGTTATTTCCTTTTAGTAGGGAGGTACCTACTACTAGGTACACAATGGGTTCAATTCTCAGTTGGGGGAAAGAATTATTTTCATTTTTATCTTTTTGAATGCGATAACACGCGGCGTTCAGTTTCTCTATTCATCACTAATTGTCTTGAAAAATTTTAAAGTGACATTTTTATCACCAAATATTATTAATGGCTCGGTTAATCAATAAACCAAAAAAAAAAAAAAGAAGTACTGTTAAATTTTATAGAAAAGACATTCAATACGAAATTCAAAGCGAATTAAAATGCTAATGAGGAAGTTTATCATGACATCCTCATTAAGACGTAAAGCTCTCAAGGCTTAACCTGAGAAAAATTTGAATGCGCACAATATTTAGAATTAACGAAAATGTTATTCAAATTTAGGCGTTTTCTAATTTAAATGTGTTTTTCTTTTAATAGAAATAAAAGGATGTCGGAAGTTGTTATTTCATACGTTTAAATAAATATTATTCACCAATGGATACACCTTACACTCAAGTGTTTTTTCAGTTTCACTTTGTATACTACATAGGTACAATACGTTTACCCATTACCGTTGCTTTTACAGACAAACTCTTGTATAACTGCGCCAAGACGGCCTCGGAATTTAAGTAAAATACTAAAAAGCCTAAAAATATATCCAAAGAAGAGTATAGAAATAATAAAATAATCCATTGAATGTATGTAATTATGATGTATATATGCAAATATATTCGTATTTAGCGGAAAGCGATTTAAATATGCAACGCTGTAAGTCGCTTTGCAATTCAATGTAATGTTTCCAGAAAATTGTGTAAATGTAAAACGTATGGGTAAATATTATAACGTATAAAGTAAGCGTGTTTGCCTTTGCATTCAAAGTGTCTATTTTCTGTAATGACGCCCATCCTGGCACAGCTAAGGTTCCTAAAATGGTTTTTTATAGACTCCCTATATTTTTATCTATAGGTAGCTTCCCAATTCTTATCCTGCTGTATGCTGGGTACAACAATAGGTGGAGGTAACGTAGTGTGATCTCTCTCCGTTTCCCAATTTCTGATTAATTTTGGAGTTATAGCAATAGTTGAGTAGAGAAACTTAACGCTAAGTCTAGTTGGAAATATACAGGATTGTTATCAATAGGTAATACACAGTGTGTAGTCATTTCTGATAAGTTAATAAAATATATATATTTAAATATAATATTTTTTTTATACTGCGTAATTATAGCAGAACATTGGAACTTAACGCTGAACATGGTCTGACTAGAATTGTTCAATGAAAATTATTCACTCATTCTCATTTTATTTGATACTATTCATATAAATAATTTAGTAAATAGCTTAACTCCAACTTACTTGTAAAGTGGCTCTAGATATAAGTAAATTTCCTTCAGCAGATATCAGCACATTGTGGTCTTGTTGCAACGGGATTCCGTGTTTAAGCCATGTCACGCGCGGCGGGGGGGCCGCTGCTGGTGGAGAGCAACGCAGTGATGCTGCTGAGCCCGCTTCTACTGATGTGGGGGACGGAGATGCGGTAAATTGTTTTTTGAGATCTGTTGCAAAGGAGAAAGGAATATGTTTAGTCAATTACCGTAGACGATATGGAAATATATTTTAAAAAATGTATAATAATTTGAACCTACGCCACTTCCTACAACGAAAGCCTTTCAAGAGTTATGAACTTTGACCTATACGTTATTGTGAAGCTACGTCAAAGTTCGTATAAGCTTTATTTTAAATTTATATGTAATCAAACTCTACAGATGAATATTGAAAAAGCTCCTTTATGTTTTTTTGCACTTAATATTCCGCCTTAAGATATTTTAAGTTGAATGACAAAAATCAACGCCGCAAAAAATAAAGAATTAATAATATACAAAACCCAAATTCCAAAGCAACATAATAAGTAGAATGAATGCTCAACAAATGATAATAATATCGTCACAGAATACACGATAATACTATAAGCGTAATTAGATCGGTGCCCGCATACGTCAGAATTAATAGCGGACAAAGTAATCCACGATATGGAGATCAAACGTCAATATCAATTCATATATGTATATATGTATGACACACATTATGTATGATACCACGCTTTGTATGAAAGCTGAGTGATTGAATAATTATTATTTGTACAATCATACAATGCGGTTCTAGGAAGCTAGGAGATTAGTGAGATATGAAGATAGTAAATACATAATTTTCTTTATTTTAGCTTCAAAATGTACACTGCGCAAAGCAGGGTAACATGGGAACCTGGAATTAAGTCACTCCATTCGTAGGCGTAGGAATTTTCGTTTCAGGCATCACGGCGAATTCTTGAAGAGTTCCATGTTGTCTCTTTACAAATACGCTATTTCCTTATACTGTACACAAGATGGTTATGAGTTCGATCGCCGTTCGGGCGAAAACGCGGCGTTGAGTTCCGTCATTTACGATGCAACGTTTCGGGAAATACTATTTTCAGCATATACTATTTTCTTGAAAAAATTGATCAAGAAAATAGTATATGCTGATATTTATTCTTAAATTTCTAATATATTACTTACCTAAAGCACAATTTATAAAGAAAAATAAAATGAAATAACTTCCGTTATTTCATGAAAAAAAATAAAAACGTCAAATATTTTATCAAAATAAATTGGTAACGACAAAATTAGCTTACATTATATTAACATAGAAATTTAATAACCGCGTCTGTTCATCGATTGCGCTAGTCAATGCCTTCCCACGTCACTCTTAATAAAGAAGACCTATTATATAATATAGAGCATTCCCTCCTCCGACAGATAATTGGTGTTCGTTAAAAAATTAACCGCTATTTTGTCGCATTCTAGACTATTGGCTGATTAAGCATGTTCTATTTTCCTATATTGTTTTGGAAGAGAATTGGATAATAGTATCTTTCAAGTTTTTAGGGTTTCGTATCTAGAAATGAAAAGGGAAGGTCTGTTGAACTGTCCGTCTGTCTGCATGTTTATCTGTCTATCGCGGACCCTTTTTGATAAAATTGAAATTGACGCTGAATTGAATATCAAATATCAATGTCGAAAAAGGACAAAATCCATTGGGGCACAGTATAAAATAAATTAAGTTTCTAGAACGAGTCGAACCATTGTTAACTAAGTACATGCGTATACAGAAATCGAACCCACAACCATCGCGGTTACAGTAAAAGTATTCTTTTCAAAGCAAGCATTTCGCAACTAACGCCATCAAAACTTATATACTAACGTTACATAGTGCAAAATGAACATTTAAACTCGTGAGTGGTCTGAGCGGAGTCATAAATCTGGCGCACGCCCCATTACTCCGCTCTCTACTAGACCGACGCGATGCGCTGATATGCTTGCGTGGCGGTTTTGAAAGAGACTTGCCAAGCACACTATTGTTTGGACATACGGACAAACCTTTGTTTCTGCGTGATAGATTAAATTCGGAATTGTTCTTGCTACCTTATTTTAGTAGCTTTGTATTGGTGCTCGTTGTGATTGCAAAGGATTTGTTTGGAAAAGTGAAAATTTGCATGGTTTTATCCGTAGTATAGTGTAACACTGACGGGACTTACTTTTGAGACACTTGAGTGGCCACTTTCCGTACATCTTTTACGTTGTTTTTATTGTATTTTAATATTATAAACAAAAAAATATAAAATAAAACCGTTTAAACAGTAAGAAATACAGTTGTAAGTTCGTAAATCAAGAATAAAGTAAGATTCTTTTCTTTTTCTTTCAACTTCACGCAGATTTTCTTTACGAGATAGACTAGAACCTAGTATTGAGACACTCAGAAATAGTAATTGTAGATAATTATTAACTAATTATTGACGTGACAGCAATACCTAAAAGTGGGGACCAGAGTGTCTTAACACTAAGTTTCCAACCACGATCCTATAATCGCACTCAACACCAGGCTATAATTGCAATGATTTCGCTTCATTTTAAATATTACTTCAACTATGAATCGAACACCCAACCAACACGTACATGCGTCAAGCACCCATCCCAGGCGTTTCAATCTATAAATAGTAGGTTAATGAGAAATCACAAATTACGCGCAGTTGTAAAAGACACGCGGGACAGATGTTATAAATCGCAAGCGGACTTTATTAAAAGCATTTTAAGTCACAACGTATAAATCCATGACACTATAAATTATTAGCCACAGAATCGTTTATTTTTCCGACCACTTACCGATTCGCAAAAACAAACATCTGCTTCCGACCGTAAATATTTGCATTTGTGTCGCATGTTTTAGGTATTTTTTTTAGGTTCACGCTGCATCCCGAACATGACAGGGTCGGCAGAGGGTACATAGGGAGGAATCCAGTGTTAAAACACTCCGCTTCTCACTTTCCGCCGAATTCTGGAATATCATATATATATATTTCACTCCCCTGAACTCACAAAATTGGCGTTTAACATAGTTGTGCCACTGCGCTACTACATATCCTGCATACAGCAGATCTGGTAACCGCATGTAAATTCGCTCGCGTGAACTATGAAACGTAAAATTCTAACTCTAAAATTCTCTTCCATTCAAGCAGAAATTTTGGAAAATCGTTGCTCCATTTCGATCTACATAGTTGTGGCTTTGCTTTGTGTGTCAGTTACTTTGGAACGAAGAGTTTTATATGTTCCTATAAATAAGCAAGGAGTACTCAATGGACCCTCCGTTCGCATCCGCATTCTGCATTAATTTAGGATGCGGATTGCATGCTGAGTGGCCGAACTAAATATTTCAAACGGACAAGTTAAAAAATAAATAATCACTCCACTAATTGGAAATTGAACCCAAAACCGTCTGTCGAGTTTATAGTCAGACTCTGCCACTGTGCCATAATGGTCTCTATAACATCAGACATTTTTTTTTTCTATAAAATTACAAATTTATTTTTATCGTATTTAATATAAGCTTTTCATTAAAATCCCTTTCGAGACAACAAAAGTCGTTAGAATATTTAGTTAGGCCGTGTAGAGCTTGGACTTTTATTTTAATATATCCAGAAGGTGTACTTAACCCAAATCCCTTGTCAGTAGCGTAGAAAAATAAAAGCGAAATATAAAAATAGAAATGTATGAACATTTTTGTTTTTATAAAACTTTCTTTAATCGCCTAAATTTGAATAAACTGCACAAATGCCGTCGTGGGACAAACAAACCCCCTGTTTACATAGACAGACTCACTGTTAACATAACTGTTGTGGGTTCGATTTTCATTCGGGGAAATGAATTTTAAATTGTAAGTTGCTTAACATACAATTTCTCGAATTAAGACGTAAAAAGGAAGTATTAAGTTATAGTAACATTATATTATAGTAATGTTAGTCTTAATACTAGTTTTCCTCTGATTCTTCTTCTTCTACCTGACATTAATCCCGGCTATTGTCAGGGTCTGTCCTCTTACTCAACCTACTCCACTTTGCAAGGTCCTTAGCGTCTCCGTCCCACTGATTATCTATGTAATATAAGAAAAACAGGTGGAGAAGGGTCCTAAGGTTTGTGTTAAATAAATTACAATTCAAGAAGAAATTCAACGTTACACTTTGTCTAGGAAGCAGGGCGGGAAAATGAAAATATTTCATTTTCTAGAGTGGGAATCGAACCTAAAATCATCTTATTTACGGTATGCCGCTGTCCCTCGAAGGGCATATGAAACTTAAAAGGTAATTAATATGAGGAGCAAGCACCTCTAGCAAATAAACCAAGTGTTGGAACGGTACCAAATGTTCAGTGTCGAGTAACGGACAAGTTTCAACAGCAAACGTAAACTTCAAACAGACAGACAGTATAAATGTAGCGAATTTGATGACAACACTATTGAAATCGTAAAATTTATTTATAAATTTCGTTAGAGTCTTATGTTACAGAGACAGTTGTAGGTTTGATCTACACTTGGGGTTTTTTTTTAGCTTCACGCTGTAACCCGTTTTATAATATCTGTCCACCCTAGGCGTTGTATGCTGAGTGGGGACTAAACACCGCGCTTTCACTTATTACTAAAGCAAGGAAACGAAAATCCTTCAGCTTAAGTAAAGTTGAGTGTAGATATAAATTTCTTATTTTTATGTATGTAGCAGGGCAGGCAGAGGGAGGCTAGTGTTGTTAAAATACTTCGTTCCCCACTCTCCGCCAAATTCTGGAGGTATTCCGTGTTGAGTGACGGACCTCAATACCTCAAATTTGAAAATATGATACTAATTATAATTTTACTATATAATAGAAAACAATAATATAAAACTGCCATACGATGTAATCAAGCGAATACTTCGAGGCGTTACGTTCATTGAATGACACTGATATTGCGGTCATTCGATACGGTGTGGTAACGTACTGAGCAAAGTTCACGCATCACACGACACTATTGGACATAAGCTTCTTATGATTTTTTTCTATAATTCTTTATCATTTTGACCTTAAATATAAATGGAAAAATTCCTAGGAATAATGAAAATTTTTTATGCTTTGTGTGAGAATCGAACCCACGACATTTATGGATGTTTTTAAGAAAATAATTTCACTAACTGTAATTCTGCAAAGACGAGAAAATTAAAAATCTCACAAACATTTTTATAATGAATAACCAAGAAAAACAAAAATATTTTAATATTGAATAGTTATATTGGCAAAGTCTATATACAAGCTGTATTAAACGTTAATTGCTTTAATTCAACCCACTACACCAGTTCTAAGTAAAACCTAGCTACAAACAAACATACAAAATAGACAAAATAAATAATTGTAGAGCCGTACGTATAATAACGCCTCTAAATTTCCATCCCGACAGTTTTAATTGTTCCACGAGCGCTTTAAATACACTCAAGTACCGATGTTTCTATTAACGACACCTATACTCGTACATGTTAAGAGTGTCACAGTTAAGTCTTCTATATAAAGATTTACAATCGTTTCGTGCAATTCACTTAGTGTTTAAATACTTAGTGAGCTACTTCGTTTTGGAACACGTGCTCTTAAGTGGTAATTATAATGTATAAGTGATGTCCTTTTTTTGGGTGCCACGACGAGGTGTTATTGATAAAAGACAAAATAAATTGTGTACGGGGACCAGCGTGAAGCTAAAAAAAAGTTTCCTATCATTCCCCAAAACAGATTCAAAGCCACAAACAACCCTTACGTTCATCAAGACAAACATATTTCAATTCCTCAACGGTAGGATCATAAAGTTTTAATTACTTTAAAACACAAAATGCAATGAAGAAATACATTAAAAAACTCTTACTAAAACGTAAAACGGTTGATGGGCGTAAATGATAAGTGACTAACGGTAGCGGGGTTCGTAAAGCCATAAATCTAGGGAACGTTTCATTTCCTGAATAAAATTCATACAGAGTAGGGTAAGGCTGTGTTAGTTTATCTACATGTATGACTATATGGCTATCGTGGCGCAGAGGGAGTAAATTCAATGGTTGTGGGTTCGATTCGACTCGGGGGAATGATTGTTTAAATTATTTTCATTTATCCGCTCTGGTAGACAATGCACGGGATAAGAATGAGATAGAAGAAACTAAATGTGCGGAAAGTGGGGAACAGAAGTGTTAACACCAGGTTCCCTCTACCTATATAAGGGATGCAGCGTAAAACTACCCAAAAAAACATATATATTAATAATTTTAACTAACTATTTGCAAAATCACTTAAATACATACACTAAATTACGTTTCACATAAATCTAAGGAACGGCCTACTCCGACATTCATTTAATATGCATAGAAGATTTATTACTATTTTAGATTGAATTTAATCGAGGTCCGTTATAATAGAATTCGTAAAATAAAGAGCCGTTTTCACCATAAGAGGTGCTTTCGTTGGGCAACGTTACTACTGTCATTAAAGTTTGAAAGCATTTTAAAAGTTTTACTTTACTCGTTATCGAATATACGAGTTGATTAAAGTCTGGTTCTTCTATAAAATATATAACTATATAACAACACGCTACAATGTTTATGATATGAGAGATTTTAGTGAGATATCACTCCGCTCTCACTAATTTTTCCGGGATCACCGGGATATATTTTCATATTTCAAAATATTTTTTTTAAATTATAACACACATATATTTATGAAATATTAAGTAATTAATTTTACTCCACAAATATTCTAGATTTAGATGAACCTCAGCTTTGTAATATAGCTCAATTATGAGTATAACATAGGCTGGAATTTATGTAAATTTTTCTATAATTTGTGTATAACACAGGAATAAGCTTAAGCGGATGAAGCTATTTTTGTGTCGCTAGTAGTATATATATATTATGGTAAAGGACATGGTAAACGAGCGTTCGGGTCACCTGATGGTATGTGATCACCGCTGCCCACGATCCCGTGTAACACCAGAGGAGCTACAGGTGCGTTGGCGGCCTTTAAGGTGGGGTTGGGTGCCGGGGCCCGGCATTACCTAATGCGAAACGCAGTGTCAAGAGCCACTACTTCACGCCGGTTTTAAATGCCGGGGGTGGTATTAATCCGGTCGAGTCTGCCCATGCGTGTTGCCATTACTGGCGACGTAACTCGACCACACGTACTTTAGTCGCCTCTTACGACACTGACAGTACCAGGGTGATCCCATTCTAGGTGAGATCACACGGCCATATATAATGTGAGTATCAGTCAATTATAATAAGTAGTGTTATATCACTACATTCTTCACTTCAAAGTAAATCTATTTCGCCAGAACTTGGCCATAATATATGACAATATTATGCAAATAACCAAAATATATCAGAATTTAACATTATATCTCACGAACGTCTAGTGAAACATCCATTTCCATATAGTTACAATAATTTTGGATTTATTTTGACAAGACAAATGGATGTCAGTTGAAGCCTTATATAGAATAGTTAAGAGATTCTACTGCGAGTGAGACTTAAGTTCAATAAGATCTATGTTTATTAGGCGTAGTTTTGTAGTATTTTAAAAAGTGTTTCCACGTATAGTATTTTTAAATCCAATTCCACCTTTTTTCCCAAACACGAACGAACTGAAAACGTGACGGTCGTGGGTTCGATTAATACACGGTCTAATAATTTTTTATTTATTTCTGGTAACATAATACAGCGCGGTTTTCAGCTACACCTCTCGATAAGACTTAATGTCTTTTTCCCCCCTTTTTCCTTCCCTAACATATGCGTGAGCTTGGAGAGAATCTTATGTTGAGATACTGGGCTTGGAAAATTTCTGATTCGGCAGCAAAAAAAGGTATAAACGGAGAGTAAATAATAATAATAATGTTTTTTTTATATTAGTAAACTAGGGACAAATACGAGTACAATAGATTTTAAGAGTGAAAACAAAAATGAAAAATGAAAGAAATTTAAAAGATATACATAATTATATAGCAGGAGTATAATTATCATAATGAAGTACAGGCGTGTACTAATACAGCGCATCGCAGGATTGAAGCTTTCATATAAATAGACACATTACGGGCACTTTGTCCGAGCCGGCTCTAAAATTTTAGTATTTCCTCTTCGTGTATTCATTAATATGTAACTTAAAATTCAATCCGTGTATCGAAACTATGTTCATTTTGAACTAAGTAAGCGTTTAATGAATGAAATATGGAAGACAGCACAAAACATAATATTTTAACATTAGAAGCGTGAAGATGAAAAATATTGTTTATCTGTTATAATGAAACTTTAAAATTTTAATTAATCCAATATAGAGTACACTGAAAATAAATTAAAGTATAATGACGTTTATATTCAGATACTGTTCCAGTCTGCCACGATAGTCTCACATAAAAATAAAGATTACCCTGTGAAGTTAATTATCATTGTTATTTATTCTATTCCTCCCACGAGTTTCCAGAACTTCTTTGACCAAAGGAAATTTCAACCAGATGTTTCTTAAAATTTGTTTTTAAATAAACAAAAATTCAAAACTAAATAAGATATGTCAGTCAACCGTTTTATAAATGTAAATATTGCTGAGAAATTCATAGCTAAAGAGGTTCGGTCATGCCTCGGAGACGACTGCAACGAACGGTAGAAGTAGGTTAGCTAAAAATAAGGCAACGGAAACACTCAAATTATGAGTTTCGATGAAATGCTACACCACGCCCAGTTGCGATGCGGAAATGGGAATTTTAGAACTGTAATATTTAATGATTTTATCACTATTGATGTTTTATATGAGCTTCTCGATATTACGTGCTCGACGAAATATTTCAAAGAATTCAACGGAAGTTGTTTGGTGTAAGTTTAGTATAATATTTTTGATAGGAAATTGGTCTGAAAACCTTGAGTGTTATGACCGGTAAATATATTTTTTATATTTTAATTGAATAAAAAGGTGTTTTTTTTGTATTTTACATCATTTGATCATAACTTGTATGATGTAAATACAATCTAAGTCTATAATAGTAAAAATATATTTAACTTACATGCCAGTTCCACTATGGCTGGCTGACTCCGTATATCACCGCGGCTGCTCCACGCGTGACAAGTACACGAAAATCTGTCCTCCCCGAAATATTCCTCCAAATGATCCCTCGTTACGTTACACTCAGCTTCAACGATTCTGACACCACTTTGTGGGTCTACAAATTCGAACTGTGTACTACCGACCGAGCGGATATCATTACATTTAAAGTACACTTGCAAAGCATTAGCTGCACGGCATCTTAGCATGGCTGGTTTATTTCGTACTACATAAGCGTGTTGAGGTTCTAATAAGAACATTGGTAGATCATCCGTAGAACTCTGTAACAGATGATCTCCAGACAAGGAAGGTAGTTCGTCAGTATCATCTCTGTTTTCGTGCTCATCTTCTTTGTGATTATCATGATCATAGTCTTCTTCTAAGTAGTCTCTATGATGGGGCTGGTGATTGGTCTTCTCTGAATTGTACGGGTCCAAAGCTTCTACACCAGCTGGATGAGCGTATTCTGGTCGTAACGGGATCGGCGGAGTAGGGGGTGTGGTACTGTGCTGTTCTGGTTCTGTTGAGCTTGGCTCGTCTGCAACAATAGAAAAGAAAATTTACATTTTTAATGTTTAAGAGTCGAAATATGAATCTAATAAAATATTTAATTATGTTATAACAAGAAAATTGAATTGCTTGAATACATCTTAAAGTGATTGTTTTTTTTTCTTTTATTTGTTCTTAAAGAATTGAAATATGAAGTCAAAGCATAGCATAACAAGTAATAAAATCTCGACATAATCTGTTCAATGTTAATTAAATCTCAAATAAATAATACAGTAAACGACTCAATAAACAAATAAAGATATCTTTGGCAAAATAAAAACAATCAAAACTAACTTTCTCCATTTCAAATGCTTATTTATATTTGTGGAATCTATTATTAATTCGACAGTGACAGTAAAATAAACGGCAACTGTGATAATAGCGCGTTCCCCCGAGTGTATGTAGGCATCGATTTCGCTCAAAAGTCCGCACCTGGTTTGACGCCTCACTCACGCCTGTTTACTCGTGATATTTAGATACTGTTTGCTCCCTGTACCAATATTTGAGCAAACCACTTCAACAAACCTTAAACTTTATATGACAAAGTTGAAAATCGTTTAAATTTTAAGTAACCCTCGTCAAAATTTCGCTAGGATTCGTTATCAGACCGCTGCTCTTGTGACGGTGTAGCGTTGACAGTATTACTAGATTGTAGAATGTATTATTATTTGAAACGAGAGATAGCTAAAATAAGCCGCGAGAGTAAAGCGAGGATAACATAATTACTTTACTTCCGTTCAGTGTATTTCTATTTCCGTTTTCGAAGGGTCCGAACGCTATTTCCTTCTCGATGCTATTTTTCTTTAATGAGATTTGTTCTGAGAGTCTCTTTCTCATTTTGTCGCTACTGTATCAACGTCGTTAAAGTATTATTTTGTTATTTTTAATTTACTCATATCGTATTTATTAAACACGACAAGAGGCTTATTTTTTATTTCTCATTGAGCTCCATCATGCAAAATGAAGGATTATTTATTTAGTAGGTGGAAGTCGAGAACAGACATATAATAAGTTTCTTCATGTGTACAAGGTTTATTGTGAAAAATACTTTTATATTGTTATGATTGATATTGTATATAGCTTGGTTTCACGCTGTATCCTGGCAGGGTAAGTAGTGTTAAGACACTCCGTTCCCATTAATATAATTCCGTTTCCTACTTTCTTCACAATTCTAGAGTCATTACGTGTTAAATGGTGGAACTTAACGCCGCGCATTATTTCGTTACCAGAAGCCAACACGTATGCGCTCTGTGCCACGATTGGCCTTATACTAATATTACACAAAGTAGATATTATGATAAACTATGAAATGTATAATTTACTAAACAAAATAAGAGATCAATCATTTGGAAATCTCAATAAAATAAAAAAAAGAAAATTCCCATTTGTAGAGTGTAATCGAAAATACGTCAAAAATAATTAATATAATGTATTTTTAATTAACATCAGGTTTTGTTTCTTCATATCTATTGATATTGATTTCTTAACTCAATTAACATTTGGATCGGGCAAGTTTCTTTCTAAGATAGAAATTATTGGGTTGTCGAGGTTATTGATGAAACTTGTTTTAGTTGTACAGTGAATGTATCATCTATCTTACAAACGCATGATGGTCTTCTTTGTGGAAGCAGGTGAGAAAAAAAATTATGTCAAAAATTCTGCCCTCCACTTTTTGCTCGATGTATGCTAAGCTTATTCTTAAAAAAGTTAAGAATAAAGCTATATCTATCGACAAGATTTCTTTGTGTCCTCACTTGTTCCAGTTCAACATATGTCGCTCCATCTATATCTGACCGAACAGCGAACACAGAACAGTTTCTCTGGAAAGTGATTAACATGTTTTTTTTTGGTTTAACGATTTTTTTTGAAAAAACTGTACCATGACTTACTGGAATCGTATCCCACGTTGCCGGTCTTACAGGACCGCATACTTTTACATTTAATTTTCAATAAGAACGTCAATAATGCTCCTTTATGGTAGTAATTGTCCACTACTAATAAAACTCATATAAAATGTACACTTGCTTAGAAAATTTCTAACCATTAGAGCGGATACTTGACAAGAAAATTGATAGTAAATTCATTCACACAATGTACTGTTAAGCTTCCAGCTGCGATTGATATTCAATTTTTTGTAAGCTTTTTGTATAATAATATTAATAATGTAACGTGTGTGGTCTATTCAATTTTTATTTGGTGACCAACAAATCAGTCTTTTATATGTTTTTGTAGGTCGATTATTAACTTTGTATACACTTTTTTAGGTATGGATTTTGTAATGTCAATAGTACAGAATTATTCAAATTTTACGCATGTTATGTCGATATTTGGAAGTATTGATGGTGGATAGGAATGAGGAAATGGTGTTTTTTTAAAAATCATTGTATGTAAATAATATCAAGCAATTTATATTCAATGCCATGGTGTGAGTGAAAATAAAGAAAATACAAATAAAAATAAAAAAAGAAAAGTTTTAACAAATGTAAGAGTAGCATATAAAAGTTTTAAGTATAAGTCAATGAGTACAACTCCCAGGCCATTTTTACTTTTAAGCCTCAAACAAAACTAGACACTGAAAAATCCTGAAGTGTAACTTAAAATATATAAAGAAATTGTTACAGCTATAGAACGGAAAATAGATTGATGCTTTTTAAACTGTTTTCATACCACAAAAAAAACTTTTTGAATAATCCCCCATAATAAATATTTAAAACGGCCATCGGTAGTCCATAAGATCAATCAACGTGACTACCAGATTCAACAGTTATGGCGCTTGTAATAGCAGCCGTTCCATCATTTTAATGTACAACGTTCACTTATTGTTAAAGATGAAAGATTATTGAATACCAGACTCACATAAAATATCTAAGCTATTAAATATGTAAGTCAAATTCTGTTAGATATGATGGATTTAGAGCAATGGTTTCATTCTCGTGTCATCATCAGCTTTACGTGGTTTTCGTACACAGCAGGAAAGTCTGAGAAAACCTAGTGCTAAGACGCAGAATTTATGAAATATAGCATATAGCCTTCCTCGGTAAATGGAATATCTAACACACAAGAAATATATAGATAGACCGAGATTTTACATTTAAGCAGAGTTCGCTTTACTACCGTTCTCGTGGAGCTCAACATTAATAACATAAATAATCAATAATCTGGACGAATTAACTTCCCTCATTCTTTAACAATCTAGCAAAAGGAGGCAGAAGGAACCTTATAATAATGCACTCGGTTCCCACGTTCCGTCCAAGTTTAGAGACATTGTGTATTTAGTTGCGCAACTCAACGCCGCGCTTTGCCTGCTAAAATGGAGAAATAAAAATAGTTCAACAATAATCAGGCCATCGCGGCAAAGTCAGACGATGTCCCACTGCACCGCGACGGCCTCAAATAATAATTAACCAAATAAATCTTCTTCTTGGCCAATCAAAAAAGAATAACAACATTTTAAAAGGAAAAAAGAATCGACTACAGTCAACGTCTCATTTAAAGAACTAATTTATATCCCAGAAAACAAAAAGAGAAATGCAATCGTGACTGACGTTTCATTCAAATGTTTTCGTAGTTTTAAAATTCTTTTGGACCAAAAAGAATGAATGCAAATGAAGAAATACCTCAGCACGACCCGGTGTGGCATATGTTGGATGTTGGGAAGGAATTCTTGGGACTAATGATGTGTTCTATAAACGGTTTTTTTTTATTGTAAGTTATTATCCATTTATATCTATAGGTATTTTATTTTTTTAGCTTCACGCTCTATCCCGCATATAGCAGAGTGTTTCGTGTTAAGGCCGTACACAACTTTCTACAAAATTTTCGTGAGATTGCATGATGATTGGCGGAGCGGCGCCGAATTTTGTTTTGTTACCTGAAGGTAACTCATTTTCTTAGTTGGAATTGAACCGATAACCGTCACGTTTGCTGTCCACACTCTGTTCCACTGCACCGCGACGACCTCTTATAATGTAACATAGTCAGCCACATGATATGGTGCTAGCGCTGTTTATTTTAAACAAACACATGTTAGTTGAAGTACGTGAGAAAGAATGGTTTGCTGTTGATTGAGAATAATCTCCATGCAGAGTTATAGAGCATTGAAATTACTATAAGAGTCATCAAGGCGCAATGGCATAGCTTCCGAATTAAGCGCAATGGTTGGGGGTTCGATTTCCTCACTCAGAGGATTATATATAAGCCAGTGTTATTTCGACACTACGTGGTCTACCATTTAACAGGCAATGTCTCGAATTGGGTTGAAAAGTAAAAAGCGCAAGAATTTTGACACTAGGCTAATCAAAAAAGAAGATTTGTGCATATTTATATAATGAGATATTACGAATTCGTTATAAAAAAACATTTTTACTTTAATTCTTCTTTACCCTAGATCGAAATAAGAATATACATACGTTCCCACAGTTGATAGTTCAGAAATTAGATAAACAGAAATTCAATTAGAGAAACTCACATTAAAATGTTCATGAATATTTAAATGAGCAAAGCTTAAAAGCTCGTCGAAGCTTCGTATACAAAATACGAACATATAGAAAATGTGTCTGTGATACTCCCTCTTGCGAATCTGTTATAAGTGGAAATCAAACATGCTTTCTTTGTCATAGTTACACGAATAAATAATGGTCTGTGTCTCTCTTCCCTGCTATATGCTAGATACAACACGCAATGTCTCCAAAATTCAGCGGAGAGTGGGTAACGGAATTCTATTAATGGGAGCGGAGTGTCATAACAATAGGTTCCTAGATTCTCTCCGCCAACCTTGCTATGGAGTTAAAAAAAGTGTTATAACTATTTACTTACCATATTGCTTGTTATAAAAACCATCTAATGGCTTACTCACACATTTTTATCTAAGAATGTAAGAGTGATGCTTGAAACATGAAATAAAATGAAGGAACAACTTAGATATCGAATACGACCGCTCGCTTTTTGAGTGCTTTCATAAACCCTTCTTATAACAGCGACCAGATCTAATTCGGTTATTTTTATTATAGCTATTACTATAACTTATATTCTCTGGGCTTAATAAGTTAAGATCGTATGTTAATGTTTCATTTAAATATACAATTACTTTGATAGTCGCAGTTAATATTGATTGTATACAATAATATAATATGTAAAAATCGGTTTCTAGAAATTGTAAAACTTTTTTTATATGTAAGTAGTATACCAGTCGTCGGCGGCACAAGTGTGGATATCCTGCTATGTTCAGGAGACACAGAAAATGAAAATAAAAAAAATCTTATAATACTTCAATTGTGTAGTTATTCAAAATTCTTTTAAATGTATATATAGTTATTGGCTGGACAACTACCTACGCGTTTAAATACCGGACCCCCTTATCTACTAAAATACAGTTTAATTACAGAAATCAATGTTTCATTTGACGCGTCTAAAACACGGTGCATAGTAAACTCGTTCGAAGTAAAACGTCATAAAACTTACAGAGAATATGTTGTTGTCATTTCTAAAGCTGGTGTGTTTCAGTTTAACGTGAAACGACACAAGTTTAAGGACTTTAAATAGATTTATAATACCTACAGTTAATGGCACTGTGGGAGGCGATTCACTCATTAAATATGTCATTTTTTCAATATTTTTGTGGTTATTTCTGGTTTGATTGATACAGCGTTATGTATTGAAGCCGTAGAAGTACAGGAGCACAAGTGTACGACTGTAAATGCGACAGCTGTGGGTTCAATAATTATTCAAAAGTTGGTTTTTTTATTCAGTTGGAGTTTTTATTCAAAAATTATCCCTAGCAGGGTAGTCCCTACATACCTCTTTCGCCTCGTCCAATATCTTCAAACATGCCCTCCGCAGGGTCCTCATGCTTTGTGACCTTCCTTCAGTATGTTAACCCCTGCTATATGCGAGAAGTTTGATCTATAAAAATTCTTAAGACTATACAGGCTGTAGAGGTAAAGTTATAATATTTCTCTTTCAATATATATTTTACAAACATTTCGTGTTGAATGTGTTTCTATTAGAGAACTAATATAATTATAATCATTCGACTTATAGAAGAAGAATCGAACCTACAACCGCAGCATTTGCATTCAGGCGAAATCCCACGACCACGGCCTCATACGGACCATAGATGGATATAGAAAAATAAATATAAGGAAGTAGTTTTTAATTTTCATACATTAACATTTAGTCAATGATGCATAAACTACTAGTTTATCAAACTATTGCCTTAAAATACGCCATTGAAGTGCCGCAGCTGCCGTCAAATAGAAATAGAAAATAATTCTCAGTACCCCCGAGACACCATTATAACCCGACTAACAAAGGGATTATCTTGTTTGGGAACCTCTTGACTGGCACTCGACTACTCTTTGAATGTATCGTGTTACATTTCAAACGTAGGCTATTCACGTTTTTGTGGGTGTGGTCGGACTTTTGTCCATTTTTTTTTTTGCTTTTCCGTGAGAATTCAGTAAATCTTTAGGTTTGCACCTTGTAAGACCGTTTTAAATGGACTTCTTATACTTGAGATTTTTTAATCTTTTTTTTTTGTGTTTCCGATTATCTGTGTTATTTGATATTGTGTAGAATTTTAAGGTGTACAAATTATGAGACTGTTGACATAGTAGCACAGCGTCTTGATGTAAACGCGGCGGTTGTGGGTGCGATTTCCTACTTGGATAAATGAATTGTTTTTATTTTCTCGATCTGATAACGGGATAAGCCACATCGTTGAGTTCCATCACTCAAAACAAAACTATGTTAAATTAGTAATAATAAATATTGAGTAAATAAAAAATAAATTATCAAGATCAAAATCACAGAAAAGTATTTTCAAAACATATCGAATAAAAAATTTCCATTTATCTTGGAGATAACATTTATTGAATAATTTAGTTCGAAAGTACCCTGAAGGTAGTCACGAACGAATGACATTTTTGCGAGAGCATTTCCCATCGCTTTCTAAATGCCTTTTTCGGTTTGGAACGGAACCTGTGACCTTTTGTGTTTTAATTATTTATACACTACTAACATGCTCGTATATAGATAATATAGAAGTTTATTAATGTATTATTGTTCTTAGTTGAAAAATATTAACATTCAAAGAAATGTTATATAGCTAATATATACAGATATTTCACTATAATAAAAGATAACCGTTACTTAGTGACTGGCAGACAAAGCGTAGAGAAAAATACTGGACTTATATAGCTGAAATTTGGAATGTAGATAATAGAGCGTAGAGAAGCACTAGGAGAGGGTTTCCCAAATTTTATATGGCAAAAAAAGAAGATTCACGTAAGAAACGTACCGGGCAACGACTCTACGTTCTCAATTCAAATAAAACTTTTAAAGAAAGCATACAAAAACCACAAGCAGATCATCTCTGTTCGAACAAAAACGTTGTTGAAAAAAATGAAGGAGACTGCGAGTACCTTTCTTTAGCAGCGACACGTTCCAAACTTTTTTGCCGCTTTACAACAGTCCCTCGTACTTTTTGCCTCTTATCGTATTCAAGATTAGGTGCTAAGATTTTAAGTGAAATTTCAGTATACTTCAATTTATTTCCAGCTTAAAATAACGTTAAGTCTCAACTTTTATATAAAGAAATGAAGCCTTCTACTGATATTTAATTTTTTTTTTGTTTTTGCATATTTTAGTAAACATTTATTGGAATGAATCTCTCATTTACTCATTTTTTTAATCACAACAGGGAAACGAAATACTTGGAAAATAATTGCTCCTTCATAAAGGAACCGTACCCACAACCACAGAACATATACCACTTGTACTCTACCCCCGTATGAGGCATAGATTTACAGAATCTATTTTAAGCCGATTAGTCAGAAATCATTGCTTTGAACTAATGGAAGTGTAATTCTCTTTTGGTATCGAAATAAATCGAAAGCTCAAACCTGACTGCTATGTAAGTCTATTTAATAAAATCAGGTGTATATTAAATATATATAAATGACAATAAATCATTATCTCTCTTTTAAACACAATTGCCCCTAGAAACTATAATATTTTTGGTAGCCTGTCCTTATTCAAATCATGTAGGTATTATTTAAATAATATATAATATATATAAGCTTCATTGTTCCATGCGGTATTCATATTAAAAAGTTATGGATTTAGTGCTAAAGAATGTGGAATTAGGAAAATTATTATTATAGGATTTGTTAAATTAAATCTACTTAATTTGAATAAGTATATAAATAAATAAATCGCTGACTTAAAAAAAAACTGTTAATTTTCAATAAATTTTGATCTAATAAACATGTAACGAAAAATATTATTATGTTAGCTATAACTACTCTTCGCTAAAGATCTTCCACCTGTTTAAACTTTTAAATTTAATCTTTATTAATGGTTGCGTATTAAATTAAACATTATTCGAAGTGTAAACCGTTCCATATTTCATGGAAGTTTGATCAGACGTCTTTAACTAATTGTTTTAACTTGGAAATTTGGGTTAGAGTAACCATAAAGATGATTCTTAATTTGAACAAGCATTATAGAAATACTGTAGCACCTGTATTTTAATTTATATGATGCAATATATCAATTTAATAATATATATTTTTTTAAATTGACTTTTTTAAACAATTTTTTTTAAGGAATACTAAGAACTTGTAAAGCAACTATTGATTTGGAAGGCAGTTCTGCTGAGAAGAGACGAATCACGATAGGGTGATGTGAAACAAATTTTATGCTATTGACAGGTATTTAGAAAGTTCCCTCTGCCTACCCTGCTATATGTGGGATACAGCGAGAAACTAAAAAAAAAATTTCTAATTACTTACCATGTTTATCAGCGGCGACGGCGACCACCCATAGCATAAGGAGCACGCTCCCGCGCCCCATCTTACATGCGTGCGCGCATCACCTAAAACAATATGAATGTTTGAATAGAAAGCTGACCAATATTTGATTTTAATTTAGGTAAATATATGAAATATTTACGCTTATGTGCTCATTTGGAGTGGGGCTTTTTAAATTTTTGTTCTGTTCTATTCTGTTAGCTTTACTTTGTCTTTGGTTAACTATTTACTTTTTTATTCATTTATTTAAATTGTTTGTGGTCAATCACAAATGTTAGTAGTTTAAAACTTATTTAGATTTCAAGTTATGGTAGTTACAAGAAACCGTCGTAGCGCAAGCCCACAAGCGACTGTAAATTGCATGAGTCGATTGTGGATTTGATTACCACTTGATGAATAAAATATTTAATTATTTCGTATCGAGATATTTTCAAATATGCAAATATTATTAAAGTTGCTTCACAATTTGTATATTATATATTCTGTTAGTCTGACAACATAGACAGTGTAAAATTAGTCTTTAACATACGATAGGAACGACAAATGAAGATAAGCTTGTTTTTGCCTCCAAGTTAATAAATCTTTTATGGATCTGAGTATTTGTGTATATAATAAAATTCCGCAGTGTATTCTACGTTTGTCACTGCCATAATCTAAAATGTCTATAAAAAAATACTAGCAAGTAAAGCTTATTATTTTGTTCAATAATATTTACAGGATAAATATGAATGGAGTTAATATCTATTGAATGTCAGGCAGAATACCTATCATTGACTTTGAAAAGAGCAACTGTTGTGTTTCTTGCTGGTTCTTCTCTGCAGAAATGCCTTCCGAACCGATGGCAGCTTTTTTGTTTTTCCTCTTTCCTCGTTCCTCGTTCCTCATTCCTCGTTCTAGTAACACGGCTGTGAGTTCCGCCAGTTAACACGCAATGAATTTGGTGGAAAGTGGGAAACGGGAGTATCTCAATGAGGAACAGGGAGCGTCTTAACAATATGCTCTCAGGTTCCCACTGCCTACTCTGTTATGTGCGTGAAATAGCGTGAAGTTTAGAAAAAATATGTATATGAACTATAATCAAACATATTTTTTCAACTCTGCAATAACCAACAAACGGACATCACTACTATTTATTATATACAAAAAGTAATTTATTTAGTAGGGACTAATGCATCAAATAAATAAAATCGAAAATACTGAAAAAATACATTGTCATCAGTCTTCACCTAATCTAGTAGTATAAATGTACATACTATAATTCTTAATAGGGACGTTATTAAGTTGTTTAATTTCATAATTTATTCTTATAATGCAGCGATAACTATCACGGTTCGTGAGATACAGCCTATTGACAGACGGATAGACAGACAGATAGATAGACAACGGTCTTAGTCATATGTTCCTATTTTACCTCGTATATAATATAATAATTAGATACGGAACCCTAACAACATATACGTTCACTGTTACTGTGAATAACACTGTCGTTACACTCAGTGTTGTGGCGTCGCGGCGGAACGAATTAGTCCCTTTGGAGTTTTGGGGCAAAAAATAAACGATGTGGGTTCGGAATGTGAGACCGCTTTTAAGGTTGACTACGAAATAATAGAAAAACTAAAACTTAAACGTATGCTTCGTATTCCTCTTATAAGAGGTGACACTAGATTTGTTCTAATAATTTGGACTGATGTGATGTTCTTGGGTTCCATTCCCATTAGGAGATAATATATGTGGGCCTTATGAATAAGGGCCGTCGTGGCGCAGTGATCAAGGGTGCCGCCCGTACACGCGACGGTTGTGGGTTCGATTCCCACCCGAAGTAGTGAAATATTTCTTTACTTCGGGTATTAATATTTATGTCTATTTTTCTTCGCTCTTGTGTCGAGGCAAAGCGCGGCGTTGAGTTCGGCCACTCAACACGCAATGCCTCCAGAATTCGGCAGAATGTGAGGAACAGAGTGTCTAAATACCGAGGTACCCTCTGCCTACCCTGCTGTGTGCGGGATATAGCGTGAAACTGAAAATAAATATGTTAATACTTTTTTCCTATAAAAATTACATCGCGGGATTTGCACTCGCGCATCTAGAAACCGTTCAAGTTCAACTACCACTGCATTTAGGCAGACGAACCGACTGCATCAATGTTATTTACATAAAAAGCTGTATAAAGTTCTCTAAAAACAAACATTCTGTATTCAGAAATGTAGAATAACCACTTAAACGACTAGAATTGTAAAATAATAGGTAGCTAATGCTCAGTAAAGTGTGGGTTTCGATCAAAAGCACGATATCGCTGTTTGTAGGCTTAAAGGGAATAACTTAAACTACGTACTGTATAGTATATCTGTATATTTACAGTATCCGCAATGGATAAGTGCTCAGAGGACTGTGGTCAAAGGATTTATTGGAACTGCTCAATATAAGGTTACTAGGTTCGCGTTCCGAGTCATGTCAAATTTACTTTACGGATGATATATTTCATTATCAAAAAATAATCGGCATTGAAGATGAAAACAAACGATGGTAGGATTCCCGTCGTGTTGTATTTACCATGTTAAATAACAAAATTCTTCTAACTTACGACTGATCAGTATGCGGTAGAAGTAATATATACCTACATAAAGAACGCGCTGCTTCTTTAGCTTCACGCTGTATCCCGCACATATATAGAAGATGTAGTCAGAGGGGGTAGAAGCAACTGGGAACCTAATGTAAGATATTACATTCCCACTGCGATACCCCGTTTTTATTGATACTGAATGTTGAATGGTAGAAATAAACGCTATTTCCTGACGAACGAAGATTTCGATCACTACATTCTTTTCATATATCTACCAAATTATTTTCTTATTAACAAAGATTATCTACTTAAACGTAATACAAAAATCCGTAGACTTAACAGAACGTGGGAGGTCGTGTAGCAAACATCTGATAAAGCGCATAATACAGTAGCACCTAGTACCTTTCATAATTATAGTGATAACGACACTGATAACACTGTAGAAGAGATTACCAAGATTAATAGGTTTGTATATGAATTTAGAAAAATAAGTGGCTTGACAAAAGTTTAATTTATAAGTGTGACAGTTTTGAGCTTGTCTTTTGAAATTCAAATAAAGGTTATATCGGGAAACGATTACTAAGACTCCTCTGTTTTCCATCTGTCTGTCATCAGGCTGTATCTCATAAGCCGTGATAGCTGTTCAAAATTTTCACAAGATATGTGTTTTCGTTGGCGCTATAACAACAAATACTAAAAAATGGAATAAAATGAATATATAAGGCGATATCCATACAACAACAATTGTTTCGCCATTTTTATACATTCATATTTAAAAACGAAAACCTTTTTTGTAAGTTAAGAAAAACCTGTACAAACTGTTTATTTTTAAGCATATGTGTATGAGAAGTGAAATCGTTTCAGGAAGAAATAAATACACACTTGTATTTACTTACCTGCGAAAAATTTATTACTATTAAATTGGACTACATACCACACTATAAACGTGACGCTTTTGAGTTCGATTACCTCTTACTTACTTCTTGGGGCAATTAATTATTTTAATTTCTTCACACTGGTTGACAAAACAAATACATTACTGTAAAATAAATTAGTGCTTAAACATCTAATTTTTTCCATGTAACTTTTAAATACTAACAAGATCATAAATCTATACCAAGGTTTGCTTTGTAATCGACTAGCGCTGTTCTTATGTACACAAGTCGTTGAACTAATGACGGGAAAGTTAAGCAAATTGTGGATTTTACGGTTAATTCCATTTACGATGGGCTTAAATTATATTTAAACGAATTTAATTTTGTCGTCTCAGTTCGGGGTGAGTGGAAAAATTTGCATTTGGTTTCTACTGTGAATAAAATAATTGGTTGTTTATAGTCTAGCAGATAACTCTAATAATTATGAAGGTGGTAGTGAATTCATTTTTTATTCGTCGTGGCTCGCAGCACAGTGTCTGGTGGTACACGCGACGTTAGGGGGTTTCACTCTCGATTTTGTAACGTTATCAAACGTGGCCTTATTTCTGCTTCTGAATAATCTACGTCTCTAAAATTGGAGCTATATTCTTAGCAGTAGATTCCCTTTGTAAAAAATATAAATATACTTAATATAAATATATTCTTCACATTTGTATATTTCATCTGAAAAAAAAATATCTAAAATTTGAGTCTTATTTGATTTTCAATATCAGGCAGTCCCAAAGGACTCTTGTTTCACGAAAGATGCCACTTCCGTTCCTCTTATCGCATAGCAAATATAGCTTTTACATATTAAAAGCGTTTCTTATTTATCTTTGATGTCATTACTAATATATTATATACTTGCATTATAATATAATTTATATTCAGCTAGTCGGCGTCACTGTGCTTCTCTAAACTCCTTAAATTAACTTTGTTTAAATAAATATATATTTTTTGCATTTCTTAGTGGCGAGGTAAAGCGCGGCGTTAAGTTTCGCCCCCAGAATTCGGCGAAAACTATTTATTCTGCTGTGTACAGGATACGTGTATAGAATGCGAGAAGCAGATTTTTTTATATACTTATATTATAATATAAGATTTAGCCCCCGCGCTTCTCTCTATACTCCCCTACTTATCTCATTAAAGAATTTCACAAATATAAAATAAGAGGAATTATTTCAAAGGAATTAAAGTATTTTAAGGGTACCGCAATGTGCTGATGCTAGGTTCCCATGTGCCATAAGCAGGATAGAGCGTGAAGTCAAAAAAACTCCGAACAGGAACCGTATCCACAACATTCACGTTCACACGGTGGACTTTACAATACGTTTACATTATTATTATGTACATATTATGCCTTATTATACCAATAAGGTATTTAATTGCGTACAAGATTTTTTTATATTCTCAATATAAGAAATACACGGATAAAGACGAGCAGGTGTAATTCTTATGAATAAAGTACTGCTTTAGTCAAAGAAGTGGCGAAGGCAAAAAAATATACGTTTCACACTTCAGTAGCTAATTATAATGGTTTTATATTATAATGAAAATTATAAGATTTATTGAAAAGTTTAAATTGCTTTTAACAGGAAGTATTTCGAGGTGAATAGCAAAATAATTATTCAAATTAATTCACACACGATAGTGGGATTCTACACTAAGCTGTGGCTGTTGGTCACTAAACAAGTGACAGCTCCAGGATTTCCTCGTTCTTGTCAGACATAGCGCGTTGTTGTGTTTCGTTACTCAACGGGGCGGAAAATCTTAGCCAAAACATACTCTGCTATAAACATTCGTGAAATGTTTAAAGACTATTTGAAAAAAAATTATTTACATGATGACATGTTTGAGACCTGGATTTAGATTATTGTTTTCTTAAAAGAAACTCCGTAGATTAGTTCACACAAAAAGCGAGAATTTCTTTATTTTCTGGTTTGAAATGTGAAAAACATAATTACTATAACACCAAATTTTTATTCTTAACCTTCTAAATACCAATAAAACCGATCAAGTGGGTGTCAAGCTCGCCAACCGACGATCCATACATATCTATAAAGGGGGCAAAAGCTTGCGGGAATATGCATATTTTTTGTATGAAATGAACTGCAGTTCTAACGCTATAATAGTTTTTATCCTTTATATGAATATAAATTTCCATTTGCTTTATATTTTTCCTTTATTTATACTGCAGATTCTCTCTTCTGGCCTAAATTTCATAATTGTAAAAACCGCTTACAATTATGCGAGAATAAGTTTAGCAAACAAGTTTATGGGCGTATATATCTTTTTCTGAAATATGTGTGTAATTCATTCGGATTTTTTACTTTATTTGTATTGCAAGCCCTCATTTTGTGACAAACTTCTGTGACAAAAATGATGACCATCATATTATACGCTATATATTTGATTTTGCAGGACAAATAACAAAATGATACTATAAGGATTTTTCTTTTGAAGTACGGAACCCTAAAAATGACTTTGCAGCTTCAGCTTAATTACACATTTATTTCAGAAAGCTGATAATACTATAATATAGAATATGTATGTCTTGCGGCTGTCTACTACTACTACGTGTCATTTACAACAGCTTTTTTGCCGCAAGCTTGATTTCTAAGCGATTATTAAACGGCGCCAGTACTGAGTGCTTTTAAATTAATAAGCTATCATTATGTAAATCTCAGCACACTTTACTTATATTGAGAAGAAAATATATTTTTTTTAGCATCACGCACGTATCCTGCACATTCAAAGATAGGCAGATGGAACTTGGGAACCTAGTGTTGAAACACTTCTTTTTCCCTTCTTTTAGCCCTTTATTAATGCCGCGCTTTGCTTGGTTACCACAGAGTTGAGAGGAAAATATTTAATATCTTATTCCTCCGAGTGGGAATCGAACCTACATCCATTGCTTTTACAACGGTAACCCCTAAAATTGAATATATCCGACAACGACACGACGACGGTATAACTAATTGCCAACACTAATCCGTTGTAAATGAAACTTGTTAAGAAATAGGTGCGTGACGAAGCAATAGCGAGCCAGCATACAATTATAATTAGAGGCATATTATAACTATTATTTGAAACGAGCAAAAAATATTTGAGTTTAAAGGAGATTTTGTTTTTATAGTGAACGACATTGTTGTTTTTTTTTTTAATTTCTCACAGTTTATTAAGTTGCAAAGGGCTAAGATGAGTGATTTGTGATGTGATGATGACTAGTTTTAATATGTAATATTTCAAAATCCAAAAAGGCGGAAATAGCGTTAATACACTGTCGTCTCCGTTTTCACGACAATCAACGAATGCAAAAATAAATATTAATTAAATATAAAAAATCCCTAGAATGGAAACCGAACCCACATCAATCGCATATACATTCATATATTGCTCCACTACGCCTCAAAGACATTAAGTTTAATTACAAAAACTTTACTTATTAATATCGTATCGTAGTCGTTAGAGCTAAATGAAAAACCAAGATATAAATCTTAATTCATGACAAATAAGAATTTACGTACTATCAGCAGCCTTTGGCGTTTTATAACAATGTATTAAAAGAGATATTACTAAGCAAAGCACGGTTAATTTTTTACAAACGTTTTAAAATAATCACACAATGAGCCAAAGTTGAAAGAACATTATAATTATAATATACGCTTCAAGCTTTTTCCCGTATAGCAGAATAAGCAGAGGGAACTAAATGTTAAGACACTCCGTTTCCAACTCTCCGTCTAACTTCTGAGACATTACATGTTGAATAGCAAAACTCAACACCGCGCTTTGTTTTCTTTATCGCCGATTATTGCCGATGCGCCACGACCAACTCAATTTCACGGTTATTTTAATAAAAACGTTTTGAACTAATAACATAATGAGTGAAAGTTGAAAAAATACTGTAAGCGTATTATACATTTAAGCTTAAAGCCCCTGAGGCTAATAAACTTTATTGGACAAAGTTTATGGGAAAATAATTTAATTTTAGTTATTTAAATATATCGAAATGACCTCACAAATATATTTTCATTGATAATATTTATATTTAAAACATATTGTCGCGTATAACCCATTGTCTTATTGTTAGCGTATCTAGGACATACATCCCAAGGGTACTTAAAGGGCACCTCGAGGATTACTGCTCAAGGTATATTTTATTTCAAGGAATTAAAACAAAAATATTATTAAAAAAAAATCGTCGCCTATTTCTTTTCGTAGACATGCAGAGGTAAAATAGAAAATCCCGTTTTTACGCCCTCGTATATGAACTTTCAGTTATCCTCGCGTAGTACCTCCTTACACTCCCTAGCGTGCATTTTCTGTCAGTCACTCAGTATTAGAAGAGTTTTATATGTACACCTGTACACCATATAGAGATAAGAAGAAGGATTTTAATGAGTGGGACGTGAAAAAATTTAAATTAAATCTTCTTTCTTCATTATAAATATGTATAATAAATATATTTTAATCAATTTAATAACCTCAATTTCACAAATTGAACTCACGAGAAAAGTGGAAAGCAATTATACATAAACTTTAGCTTTTGACTTGGTGTAGTAATTTATTTACTATGCAGTTGGGTGCTTTATTTATCGTTGTTATGAAACACTAATATATTGTCGTAATTTACTTGCTCTACTTAACTTAAATAGTGAAAATAAACCTTTTAAAACTGTCATTGATGTATGTTCAAACTTTAGTGAAGCCAATCGTGGTGCAGGGGCACAAGTGGCTAACTGTAAACACAACAGGTTCTGGGTTTGATTCCAACTTGAAAAAACGGAATGTTTAATATTTTAATTTATTCGGCTCTGGTAACGAGGCAAAACGCGGTGTTAAGTCGCTTAACACGATATGCCTCCAAAATTCGGCGGAAGTTAAGGAAATAGAATTGACTTAATTATAGGTTCCCAGGTTTCATTACTGCCACGTAGAACTGTTCCTTTATAAAAATATCTTAAAAACATTTGAATTTTTCATTTTATTAATCAAACGTCATATATATTATTATATAACCAACAAAAATAAAAGTACTGTACAGCTCCATGTAAGCTAACAACGTCCGTAACTGTACTCCAACTCTTCGCAATCTATGTGAAACACCTTATTAGAGTGGTTTCCTTATCAGCACCCATCACCACGTGACGCGGCATCATAACAGACGCAACATTAACCTATTTTTCCGAAAAAAAAACGGAATTGTGCGTTTATATCTACATTCAAATCTAAGAAGCTCCAGTGTAGTCGTAAAAAGAAAGAGCCTAGAGATTGTTAGATTGCGACGATTTTGACTAGTTTTTTTCCATATATATTTTAGTATACATATTTTTTGACATATAGTATATATATTTTTGACATAAATATATGCCATATTTCTGTAAAGAAAATTAAAAAAAAGCTATAATATTTTAGAACCAAAAAAACTACAATAATAAAAATTATAATTGTTTTACAAATAATGTTTATTATTTCGGCGTGTCGAAGTGCAATATGTATTACACTATTATTAAATAATAATAAGGCGCGCCGCGGGCGGTAGTTTACATAAAAAAGTTGATACAAAAATAAACACGTAACTTACTGATAGCATTGTGGCCGAATTTCTTATCCGGCTGACTATAAATCACAAGTTATCTAGAGTCAAGTGAGTCATGGTACAATTAGTAATAAAAATAAAGAAATATTATTATCTCATATTCTAGCAATTTTTATTATAAACACTTATATCCGGATAATTTAGACATTTTGTTCTTAACTCTTCAACCAATTTCCGCGAATTTTCATCGAACCCATGACCGTCGCGTTTACAGTTAGATACGCCACGCCTGTAAAACCGTTATTTTTGTTAATATTTTTTTCCTGAAACCTTACTTATTAAACAAAATCTAATTAAAACGTCTCACAGTATATATTAGTAACACAAAAATAACCTTTCAAAGAGAAACGTAATCCTCTTCCCTGTATCTAACGGGTATTAACAATGGCTCGTGGCTCACTTTCTCGGAAGATGCTAATTTGTCGTTAAGCCGCTACGAGCTTAATCAGACGAAAAAAGGAAAAACAAGTCTCTTTAATGGGATACTGCAACGGCAGAATTATTATGAATTTTATGTAGAGTATGAAAAAAAAAGGAAGAATAGAGAGCTTTGTTCGAATTGCGCTGTCTTCCTTAATGATTCATTATAAAAGATTTTGAATTATATTGTACTAGTCGTCAACCCCAACTTTTTGTGTGTAAGCTTTAACTTAATATTAAGATTCTCAATTGATCGACGAAACTAAACACCACGGCTTGTCTTATTACCAGAGCGAAGAAGAAAATTTTAAATATTTCAGTTACCAAGTAACAATCGAACCCGAAACCTTCGCTGTACCATTGTGCCACGACGGCCTCACCACTGTTAATAATAATACACAAAAACAAACAATTAATAATTTTAAGATTTATCCCCAATCATAAACGTGTAGTGTTATATTTTTTTTGCTTACTGATGATTAAACTCACATTTCAATCGAAAAAGAAAATTTTGAGTTCAAAAACCTATTCAATTTCAACACAACATAACTAAAAGTGTTAAATTAAAAATTTCATTTATTTGTTATATTATTGTACACATACGATTTATAAACGCAGTTTTCCATTTAGATAGGCCCGAAATAAATATTTTTTTATATTCCTCAATAAAAACAAATTAATAATCAATAAATGGCTAAAAGCTCTACGAAAAAAGTATTTTCAAGCTGAATTTCGAGTATATTTAAATTCGGTTGAGCTATCTTTCTCAATATATTTGTTACAAAAAAAATCTTCTAGCCACTTTTTGTCCCACACAGTCGGGTAAATGGAGGAGTCCAGTGCTAAGATATTCCATTCATTCTTCTCAATGTGTAACAAACCCGAAAAAATCGCTTTTACCCGCTGTACTACAATGGCTTCATAATAATTAATAATTTGATTTGATAGTTATCTCAGTTCTTAGAATAAGACACAAAAAATAATATTTAAATTAAATAATTAAAGCAAGTGCGGGTCTACGTTGAGCGAGGAGCAAAAAAAACCGATTGTTTTAAATGTGAATCTAAATTAACGATGCCTCATTAATATTAATAAATAGTAACTGGAGTGTAAGTGACTTGTACAAATTTGTAATTAAACTTTTTCGCTTTGTCGGTGAATATTTATTTTAAACAGTAATAAATTAATGGCAATTAAAATTTTTGTTTTCAATCTTTTCCTAATTATTTGTAAATTTAAAAGATTAATTTGTAAATACAAACATTTATCGTGTAATACATTTCTGAGTCGCTTTTTTTCAGTTCTGTCATTGCCAATGATATAACTATTTATGATTTCAATTAATAAATAAGGAGAAAGGAGAGTTCATTACAACATGTGTATTTAAATGAAAATTGCTTCTTAAGTTAATGTTAGAAAAATTATGAGCTTTTAAAGCTTTCAATGAAAGTGAAGTTTTTTTTTAATTTTACATTTCATAAATAATCGATAAGTTTCTTATAATATCAGACATAATGAGCTTTTACAAAATAAACTTTTGATTTCGTAATCTATTAAATAAAAGTAAATCAGTCAGTTGACGTACAATACAGACAACAACCGTTAAAAGCTCAATTATACAAATACAAGTGTCTAACGATCATTAACATACCATATAATAAAATCCGAAGAAAACTTTTAAAATTGTAATCCACGGAATCCTATAACTTGCGGTTCTTTTCACATAACACCCAAATCAAATTTCACTTCACGTAAATAACACATAAGAAAACAGTTAACGAATTCAAGCTAGCCCTATGTGAAGTCGGTACGTCCAACCCCTACGACTGCCGCGGCTGTACTGAACCAAGCTTGTATAGGGGGACGGGGGAATGGATAGATAGATAACTTTGATCTTTTTGGTACCGAAGATTTTAATGACACATCTGGAATAGAAAAACTCTAAGTGTTAATGCATGTCAAGGGCTCTTAGAAATGATGTGTTAGAAAAAGCGGGAGACATTTTTAAAAATAGCTTAAATTGCGTTGGAGTGGTTGATAGATTGTCATGTAATTCACCAATGAAGGGTACTCACTTAAAAAAATATAAGATGTTTTAAACGATAAGTACTGCATGTGAGTTGATTAGATATTTTCTTAAATTATTAGGTTTTTGGTAGATGCTGGGTCTTTATACAATTTGAGATTTCAGTAACTACGTAAAAAATCTTGTACTAAGCTCTATATTTGCTCTTTATTGAATATTTTAAAGAAATATGCTCACTTATATTTAACATACAAATGTTAATTCATATTTCTTAATAACATACCCTATTATGTGTTAGTATTTCTTATTAAGATTCGTATTAATATATATTTTGGACAGGAGTGCGTAAAACAAAAATAATTATTTTCTTTCAAGTGGGAATCGGGTTCACAATTGTTATATTTTACATTCAGATACTGCGCCGCTTCGCCACGACAGCCGGCGTACCTATGCCATATCTATCTATATCCTATACCATAGATAGTGTAATATAAAACGAAAAAAAAAAACAACATAATATAACGCTCATACTTCCCCATTATTTTTACATCAACCAACGTCTCAGATATTGCACAAGGCAGTTTTTGTCATCGCACATGTCAGGGGTAGGCACAAAGGCCGAACGAAGGCAGGTATAAAGGACCCCAACCCCCGTTTCAAGTTACTATTAAAGACGTGAATATTGTAGAGTTAAGAACCCAAAATTTTACAACTGCATTGTGTTTTTAACAAAAAGATACAAAAGATGAAATTGGCTTCTGTTGTTAACGTATCACTTATCGATGTTTCCCGCTCTCGAGTCCAATACAACGTCCATTATGACGTTTTGGATAAAATTTTGCTCTACATATGTTTTTGGGGCGGATCGTTAGTTGTAGTAACTGCAACGTGAATGTTTGTGTGGTATTAGGTGATTTATTGCTAAGAATATTTAATTTCCTTAAAATAACATTAA
Organism: Heliconius aoede; assembly: GCA_037355905.1. Lineage (NCBI taxonomy): Eukaryota > Metazoa > Arthropoda > Insecta > Lepidoptera > Nymphalidae > Heliconius > Heliconius aoede. Next base: position 835,888 of record JBAIZZ010000207.1, on the reverse strand, counting down.
TTTTAGATTATAAAAAAAAGTTGACACGACGTAAAAATATATAATAAAATATATTTTACAAATGTAATAAAAACAGATAGAACGAAGACAGGTGTTGGGATGTGTTTTTCTTCTAAATTTTAAGAAAAAACTATAAACATTTTATGTTTTAAACTTTAATAGTGCTAGTATGGTTAGGAAATAACACATTTTTAGAAGAATATGTAATGTATGGGTTGCTATGGTTTTTTCAACAGCACGCCTTTTTCTATATAGTAGGGTAAGCGGACTTAAGGTCAAGTCGTACCGTTTCCCATTTTACGCCCAAGTACAATTCTCCCCCAATTCGGAATTGAATCCACAACCAACACGCCGACAGTAATATCCTATTGCGCCACGATTACTTGTGTTTATTTTTATTATTAAATTCTACTTATGTCCTGTACTCACTTCCAAAATCAATCTGACTAAGACAAAATAATACTGTCCGTGAACAAGAACAAATGAGAGAAAAAATCTCAAGGATTATAAATGTCCAACCAACCAAATGAAGAGTTTTTCTTACATTATTATAATAGATAAAACGACATAAAAACTATCGTTATAACATTTAATTAAATAGCAAAAACAAATATAAACAAAATATTGAATACATTTCGTTAATATTTCAAAACGTAATTTGCGTAGTGCAATATATCACGAACTGCCCTACTTTATATATTACTTTATGCATGTCGACGTCAGTTTATAATCCTATTAATTTATTGAATAGTTGGATAATCCAGCAAAAGAAATATCTGTATGTGTGTGAATGTCTGTCTGTCAGATAATGACGTTATGTACAAAATATAATAAGTATAATTAATTAATTTTAATGAAATGCATTTTTTTGAGGGATATCACAGATTTCATTCGTAAGTCATAATATACGTTTACTTTTCAATTTTCCTTTATTAATTTTGAACAAAAACTAAATCAGCTTCACGCTGTATCTCGCATACAGCAGGGTAGGCAGAGGGACCTTAGTGCTAAATCACTCTATTCCTCACTTTCCTCAAGAGGCATTGCTTGTTGAGCTTATTAATTTAATATCTCTTATATAGTAGGAGGCAGAGAGAATATAGGGTCAAGATACTCTGTACGTAAGAATGAACATATAGGGGTGATGGTCCTTTTTTATATTCACGCTGTATCCCGTACATAGAGGGTAGGCAGAGCATCTGGAAACCTAATCTTAAATTACTTCATTCTACATTAAGACGTTCTCCGTTATTTACAATCCGCCAAATTCTGGAGGCATTGCGTGTTGAGTGGCAGAGTTCAGAATGATAATATAACGCCACGCTTTGCGAAAATGAGAAAATAAAAATCGAACTCACAGCTGCCGGGTTTGCAATGTTAATTCTGTAATGTTCGTGAAATGAGCCATTTTTAATATACTCATGATGATTGCGAGTTCGATTCCCACTAGAGGGAATATTTGTATAAATATTTTCTCCTTTAAGATTCTCAATTTTAAAAATGTACTAATACTGTATTTTCTATAAAAGTGTAGAAAAATATATAGTCTGGGGAAAAAGAAGTGTTCATTACTCAACAGCGCCCAAGACTTAGCCGTCATCTGTCAGCGTCTGGGGTATTTCTTTTATATGAAAGTATGTATGTGTATTACATGTAGGTAGTAGTACGTATTATATATATGGAATATAGGCGCAGGAGGTACAAAGTATGACGTGATGGTCTTGGACTCGATTCTCACTCGGGGTAATGAATTTTTACGCATTTTCTCGCTTTGTTTATATGTCTGTCTGCCATGCTGTTGTCTGCTAAAAAGGCAAGTGTTACATTTGTTTTGTATGGCGCCATGTTCGCTTTATAAGCGGTGGTTGCTAGTTCATATCTACTCGGTGCAATATTTTTTTATCAATTTAAAATTAATTAGCTTTTCTTCGATGTTCTTAAATAAAACGTTCATTCTGTCAATTCAATTAATTTTAGTTTTATAGCTGGGACTTTTTAAACGGACAATCATATTCCCACTCGCATGCAGGGGAGGACCACTTGGGAATAGCTTCACACTGTATCGCAATTAGCTGGGTAGGCAGAGGGAACCTGAAAACCTTTTTCTTTACCACGAGTGGGAGTAGAATCAACAACCTGTCACTGCTACAGTCCCACGCTTCGAGAATTAAGAGAGAAATCCTCAAAATTTCGACGAAAATGAAAAATCAGCGAGTTTTACCGTTTCGCATTTTATTAAACAAAGTTGCAGGCGACATCTAGTATTTATATAAAGTAACAATTCAGAATAACCGTTCATCAGTAAATGAGTAATGGGCGAGAGTTCATTACTCAGTTTGCCTGTCATCTGTCATCGTCTCGGCTTCTATGCTATTTTGCTTAACTAGAATAGTATTCAAGTATGAATAATAATAAATAATTATGTGTATGTTTAGTTTTGAACGCGATGTTAATATTAAAAGAATGTTACTTGCGGTGTGATGAGTACAGGATCAAATCTCGATCAAATATTGATGAGATTATTTTTCTTATAGTTTCATGTTACCTAGTGTTAAAATACTCTATTTATAAAAAATATACTTTCATTCTCCTGGATTCCGCTGAAATCTGAAGGTATTGCGGATAGAGTACTGGAACCCAATGCCACTCTTTGCCTCGTAATAGAATCAAGAAAGGAAAATATGAAATATTCGATTCCACTGAGGGAGAATCAAACCCACAACCGTTACGTCTACAGTCGCACCCTTGTGCTCCTGCGCTACGACGGCAATTAAATAAATATTATATCTAACCATAAAATGAATAGTGTATTAATTTATATTTTTCTACTTAACCATCTCATTCACACAAGAGGCTGTATTCCAACAAAGAATTTAGATAACGGTGATTTAGTTTGCTTTGCCCCGTTTAAAGTTTAAGCGTTCGTTCCTAACGGCAAATACGTTCATGTTGATTGGAGTTACTGAATATTTATATTGTTATGTTGGTCAGATATCCTTTTTTATCTATTAAGTTAATTTTGTTAAAGTAGATTTAAGATGTTATAATTTATTTTTTGATTTTTACACCTCTTTTATAAAATAAACATCAACGTAACACTAAAACAAATCTTTAAAATAGACGAGTATTTAAAAATAATCAAAAGCATTTACTCTAGGATTCCTATTTAAGGAATTTTGTGATAATTCAACATTTTAAGCGTCCATTGTGATACTTTATGCTTATTTTTTCAGTTAATTTTAATAAAAGCTCGATTTTAAGGATGCCTCGTCTCGTAGATTCATTATTTTAATAGTCTTTCTTTTAATGCCTATAAAAAATTGTATATTTTGAAATTGGATAAATGTTAATAAAAGTAATTGCTATTTATTTAAACGTTGTTAAAAAAACTAATTCAGCTTCACGCCGTATCCCGCACACGGTTGGTCAGGCAGAGGGAATCTTGTGTTAAGAATTATGGAGGCACTAGTTGTTGAGTGGTCAAAATGGCCAGAGCGAAAAAATGAAAATATCAAACCCACCACCACAAATTTGTGGCCACGAATGGCTTGTTTTCAGTTTTTTCAACCAACACCTAATCATTTAGACACACCGACGCACTAAATTGTCTCTTTCTTAAAACAACCTGTTGTGCTTCAATGACGAAATGCAATTTCTAAGTCAACAACATCGAACCCGCGACCCGCGACCTCCACTAAAAGACTATTAAACCAAAACAAATCTAAAAATAAAATTATGCAAAAAACCAACATTTTAGAACTAACCCTTTCATTTTTTATAATCTCTGGGTGGCGTATTTTAACTAGTACGTATTTGACTGCACGCCATATGTGGACAGCCGTCGATCGCAATCTTTTCAAAGTTTAAAGGAATTTATCACCTCTGAAGAAGTATTTATCTCTTAAGTGATGACAAGGAATACCATTTTCGGGTGATTTCACATATTTTTGCCTTTTTGCACTTAAAAGGTAATGATATAAGGTTAAATTAATAATATGTGGTGAAGGCTTTATAAGTGAAGATGTTCAAATGTTATTATGTACATGACAACAAGATTTATAGTTATCTATTGATGTAATTGATCTTATATGTATATGCGACGGATTGAATTTGTTTTCTAAATATATTTATATTTAAACAGTTGTTTATTGCTTATTCAAACTCACTTCTCTCTATCTCTCTCTCTCTTCTTATATACGTGTAATGTACAAAAAGTGCCTACTACTGATGTTTTAATTGATAAAAAATTTATGAAAAGAAAAGTACTACTAAAAAGACAACTGTAAATATATTTTTGACGAGGCCGTCGTGGCGCAGCTACACAGTATTTGATTGTAAGCGCGACGATTGTGGGTTCGATTGCCACGGGAAAATGAATTGTAGGTAATTAATAATTAAATGACTAGTATATAAAAGCTTTAAAATAAATAATTTTGTTTCTTCATAGTATCTCATTTCTGCACTTCTATCATGGCTCAAAATCCAAACGACTACAATTATTACTACTGCGCCTCGACGTACATTGCCTTTTACGTTTCTAGGATATCCGTCTGATTCCACCTCAAGATATCTTCATCTTTAATGTAATCGATATGTCATAATTTGGCCAATTAAAATTCCCGATACTCTACGTGGAATGATAATTATCTTATATTTAATATTCGTATACCGTATGTATACAATTATGGTGCGGCGTCGGCGTCTCGATTTATTTAAATACGATACGAAACGAGCTTTCTCTTATAATTTTAAATTTATGTTTTAATTGTGTATATTTAACTTTTAACTGTAGAAAAGAAGAAGAATATTAGGTGGTAGATTTTATCGTCTTATTTGCTGTGAAAATATTTTTGAATTTTGAAAATATTTTATTACTGCGAGTGGATATCGAACTTACAACTGTCACATTTACAGTCAGGCGTTGTGCCGCTGCGTCACGATGTTTCTATTGAAATTTGTATTATGTATTGTATAATAATAGAAATTAATGTTTTAAATTTTAGATATCAAGTACTACTAATAATATTTGTTATGATAGTGCTGTTAAGAAGTGGGTTAATTAATAATTCATGATCTAAAAAGTTTGTAATATAAAAAATTCTTTACGTATCGAGAAATTATAGATACATACACAATAATTAAGCTCACGTAAAAAGCTACCATTAGTCATCAATCGCTTAGCGCCCTACTACACACAGTTGTATGCGCTTTCTCCAACACCAGAGTTAATATTTTAATTTACTAAACGTTGGACATTTCAATGAGGTTGCTTCACCGAAGTCACGATTCCTGACCGTCAGCCGCTTGCGGGCGCCAGATAAATACAATTTCAGTGAAATCACCCAAGTTAATATATATTTTTTACTTATTTATATAAAAAGTAATATTAACAATTGATGATGCTTTTTATTTCGGCAGAGTGGGCAGAGTACACCTAGTGTTATATCACTCGTACCTTATTTTCCGCCAAATATCTTGGCGGAACTCAACGCCTCGCTTTGCCTCGACACCAGAGCGAAGTATTGAAAATATAAATTGATTGAAAATATAAATTGATTGACAAGATAATGTTACTAAAGTGTGATGGGTTATATATCATTATAGTTTGTATGGCCTTTGTGGAAGGGCTATACGTTACACAGTACATTATAAGTATGTTTGTTTAAAAGTTTACTCGTAATAAAGTTTCAGGAAGCTGGTCCAAGAAGCAATATTTTACATAGAAACTTCAACATCCTCACTTGCTTAGGAGTTTTCCTGTAGGAGGAATAACTTTTTACTTTATAATATATTGAAAAACACAATAAATATATTAATAAATATAAGAATATTTTAATTTTATAATTTACCTGTATATATGAAAGAAATGAGAGATAGAAAGAGAGGCTTTAGAATGAAAACTCCGTTCTTTGTTAGGGTTATGGATATGTTAAGTAGTAATAAAAAGTATTAATATAATAACTTTACTAAAATCTTTTAAAGTAGCAGGACTTTTAGAAACCACACGTTGACGTATATTGATAAGAACATATTTATATTTTTTTTAGAGTAAAATAATACCTTGAAGTATGTTTGTTACAAGCAAAATTATTGTAATTTTTCTGCTCTGGTAGACAAAATAGTGTTGACTTTCGTTTCGCTTCTCAACTGGCAAATGTCACTAAAATTGTCTTTTGGTGGAAGATGAAACTAAGTGACTTAACACTAGTTTCACTCTGCCTATACTTTTTACTAAAAATAGCAAACCTGTCCTCCGATTAAATCTATAAAAACCTCATACAAACAACCACGTCGGCATCAAAACTACATTAAAGCCAAAAAATTTACAAGTAAAAAATAATATATATGCGATATATTCACTAAATTTGCCATAAATCCATACAATGCAATGGGCGTGAAGAAATTTCTGATTCTAGTGCACCGACGGCGGATGAGCAGAGGACCGCTCCTGGCATACTAATAGAGCTGATGACGTCGTCTTGTGATTTTATGTTTAGAAATTTCTAACTCTATAGGTTTTTTTGGTCTATTGTACATTGTAGCACGATTGTATTCGAGTTGAGAGTTACTATGTATGGATAGCCGAGTGGGGACTCCAGCGGGCTATACGGGTAGTATAGGCCATAGTCTCTGTCGATAAACGGACTTTTTAACGTAATTTTTTTTTAAATTTAAAATAATGGTTCTCTCAAAAAGCGCGTTCAGCTAAATAACGAAGTTAAGCAAGTTCCATAGATGTAGGAATAGAAGTAATATATAGATTGATGAGCGGCCGTTTTGGCGCAACGACAGAGCCTTAGACTGCAAACGCGACGGTTGTAGGTTCAATTTTCTACTCGAGTGAATATTTTCATGGAAAAAGCGTTTATATTTCATATTATATGTGTTAGAACGTAGTCGTCGTTCGCGGTCGCGGTATGATTAGTGTGCAGAACCGGCCCATACGGGAACTCATTCGGAAATGAACCCGCACTACTGACGCACGTTATTAGTATGTCTCACAATAATCAATTGTCAAGTATCGTCAATGAACTACCCAAATTATATGAAAAACTTCAAACAAGTAGCTCTAACAAATATTCTCTAATATATACATATTTTTTAAGTTTTTACATTAACATTTTATAATGTAACATGAAATATAAGACCCTTTTCCACATATTTATTATTGAAAATTTATTATGGAAAAACTATTGAAATTACTTTAAAATTAATCCATACTCAATTAGTTTTTAAAGGAAAAAATAAACAAGATCTAGAATTTCTTACTAACTTTTCCTATTAAAATGCATTGTAAAGATCGCCTATAGAGCCGAGCCAGCGGTCGCAGGCAATCAAGGGTGGTTAGACCAGAGCCTACAATTTGTATGGGTTAATTAGTGACGAAGGAACTGGGGAACGCGGGGGAACGCAATCAACGAGGCCTTTTAATTATCATCGAATATTTTGTGGCGACGAAGCTGAATTCTAAAACTCTAAATTAGATAAAACATTATTATGAAAATTGTTCATGTGTAATTGTGTGCTCATTTTGTAATTCGGTAACTTCTGTAGTTTTTTTGTTGGTTTTTTTATAGCTTCGCTGCATCCCGCTTATTGGAGGGTAGTCAGAGGGAATCTACTGTACGGAGTACCTGAACATATAGGATCCTTACTTTTCGCCTTATTTTTGGGACGTGTTGAGTGGCGGAAGTTGACGCGGCGTTTCATCTTGTTAGTACAGGGTAGAAATGATAATATTTCATTCTATCAAGTGGGAATTGAACCCCCGTTGTAGTCTGACGATGTGCTACGGTTTTAATTAAATAATAAAATGTATTCCCCGTCTGTGTGGTGGAACATACCGCTGTGGTTTTCTTTTCACAAAACTAGGAAATTGACATTATTTATCCCCTTCTCCCCAAGAGGAAATCAAACTTAAGTCGAAAGAAAAAAAAGAAGTCTCAAATGATCACTTTGCTGTCCAACTTAATGCTAATTTAATAAAAAAATAATAAGTAATATTAATAAAAGATCTACGGACTCTTGGTCAAGAGAAAATGATTATATTTTAAAGCATTGTAAAAATTATTATATTATAAACTTCTATTAGTGTTATTATTAGTTATGTTCTCAATTATGAATTTGTTACAGAACCCGATGGGTGAGTCCGGCTCACCCTTTAGCGATTTTTTTCTTACAAATACTTGTTGTAAGGTAAAATATGTGGCGCCATTTTAATAAGTAGAGTTGCCATGCCTTAATAATACATCGAGGACAAATATATGCTGACAGATGGGACCTAGGGTTGTTCACTCAAACTTGTCATAATTTTTAAAATCACTATAAAATTATCTGAGTAAATAATAAGATATTATCTATACGTACATTTTTATTTTTCAAGTACCACATACATACACAGTACATTTATCAACTTCTTTTTTAAGTATTTTTTTAGTTTCATGCTAGCTGCAAATAGCAGGGCAGAGAGAACCTAGTGTAAAGACACTTTATTCCTCGCTCAGTCAAGGCCATGCTTTGACTAGCAAAAGGGGGTAACGAAATCCATTTAATACCTAACCTCTTCCCCAATCGAGAACTGTACCTACACATATCACGCATACAGTTAATAAAAATGCAATCAATACAAAATATAAATAACAACGACATTACAGATGCTGTTTAGAACTAAAATATAGTTGGTATTTCTAAGTGTAATTGCGATACCGATCAGAACTCAAATAGGAAACGACAATATTGACGAAGCGAGAGCAATCTGAAACCGCTAAACCAAAAGTTTGTCAATTCTTCCCGTTCAATATCCCTGTAACATTATCTGTTAAATTATTATTGAATTATATTTTTAAAGTGTGTTTGATTTTTCTTGAAACGGAAGTATCTTATTGGAAACGGAGTGTTTTAACACTCACATATTGTCAGGGTCCTCTGTCAACGTGACACAATGTTCATCATTGAGTTACGTCACTTATCTCTGATTCGTTCTATATTGAGGCGGAAAAAAATAGAGTGTCTATAAGTATGGTTCTCTCCGTTTCAGAAATTTAAATAGAATATCAACACGTTTAGCAGTTAAATTCAAATAATTTTAAACAGAAATATCTAATATTTTACGTGACTTTAGATAACAACGCACGCTTCCATTAGGCCCTTTAAGATATTTTTTTCAACGCCCTTTTCGACTCTTTCGTAACGGTTATGCTTTCCTACACTTAGAACTGCAAAAAATTGTAAATAAGATGATTGTTGAGGTAAAAACTACGAGCCAAGCTCGATCAGTTATCTTCACACTTTTACTGTTAGATGATTATAAAAACGTGCTTTTCAAACATCTTTTGGCATTTTTTGTAAGTAATTATGATACCATTTGGAAATACAATTTTTAAAGTGGGATAGCTGGGTTTTTTTAGAAAATATCGATCGAGCTATCGACGATAGCTTCGTGAGTGATAAACGTATTTTTTTGAAATCTCTTCATTGATGTTTATATCGAATAGTAGAACAGAATTCGTTTGGCTCTACACTGTATCCCGCATAAAACAGACTAGGTAGATTGATCGCTCCATTCGCTTGGATTATAAGTTACTTTCAAAGTGGACTATAATTACATTTAAAGATGATTTATTATATATAATATGGAACAGAGTGTCCATACACTAAGTTTTTTCTCCCTTTTAAGACACAATTGAATTTTATTGTTATTGTATCAATAAATATTTCTATGATTGAAACACTAGTGTAATATCGAATGGAAGCCAATGGGCGTGGAGTCGAGATTGCGGGCCCGAGGCGTCATATGAAACGCTATTCGTGAAGGTGCCCGGGAGTAGCGCACGATGGCTTTTTAGTTATTGAAATTTGTCAGATTCAAATGAAGTATAACTGTATGTACTAAGATTTTTATTTGTATTTAAAAACATTTAATATTATTATCTCAGGCTATCTGTGCGTTACTTAACAGCGTGTGATTGTAAATGCACTAGTTGTAGGTCTGATTGTTACACGAATTCCACTTCCACTCAAGACAAAATGGGCGAAAAGTTAGGCATCATTATATAATATAATTTTTAATTTCCTTCCTGCTGTGTAGAAAAGCAGGAAGCAGAAGTAGGGGAGAGCTAGTGATGACTGAAATTAAAACTGTAAAAAAAATTTTATCCGCCTACGCAGGGAAGTCAGAAGGAACCTGGTGCTAAGACACTTCGTTTCCCACTTTCAAAAATTTTCATACTTATTATTGTTAAAAATATTCTAATTTTCTAGACTAAATAATAAAAACAGCGAGTTTTGAACCAGCTTCTTTTGACCGTTTAAGTGGTAATCGCAGAATATATACGAAATCAATTTTTTTAAGACATTCGAAATCCGACGCTTAGTCGGTCGGTTTCCATAAACAAAACACCCCAGTAATATATGGTACATATTAAATTATCCATTTGAAAATGAGAAATTTCAAGAAATCCTACTGTAATGCATAGTAGGCGTGTTGAATGCAAAATTGCAAGCCTCGGGCGGTAGACAAATGGTGATCGTGAGCGGACCGCACCGGTAGCGAGACGAGGGCACGCGTTTATTATTCAAACTTACTACGAAATATGTCTTTTTGTATGGAGATTTCTATATATATTATCTTATTATGGAAGAAAAATTAATGAAAAATGGATGCTGATAGTATGCAATCCCTTCATCATAGGATGTGCTGTGCTGAAAAGAGAGGCAGGTTGAGACCTCGATTGATCTTCGAGAGCAGAGTATCATTGAAGCTAAGGAAGGTCACGTAAAAAGCTTCAAGGCTCTAAAGAGACATGTATGAAAGGGTTGATGACACGGGGCGACGCGCAAGAGATATACGAGTATATGTAGGAACCGTAGCGTTTGGCGTTTCGTATTCTCTGGCAATCTCAAAAATCTCTAGGGATAAAATGTGAATCTAAAATAAATATATTTATATGTATATGTATGTACATGTATGTATAAATATATATATTCTTATTATAAAGAAATAAGTAGAATAAGATATTGTCGTAATTTTAACTGAAAGTTACACTTTGTCTCCGATTTGCGACAAAAGGTATCTCTTCCAAAATGGAAGAACTATTTTTGTGGTAATGTAGTATACGAGTATATTAGAATATAAAATATCGTCTATAAGGAAGCATGTTCATAAATTTTCTATATTACAAAAATAAATATTATTATTGATTTTTTGTTTGAATTATATTAAAAAAACAAATACCTCCTTGATGAAGTAATAAATTTGAACCTACGAGTGTATCGCATCACAGAGCATCTAATAAAAACGCGGGCTCCAGCGTGAAACTACAACTGAGTGTTGTAGATTACTCATTGTATCAGGCATATATTATATAAAAACAGCACCAATATTTGTATATTAATATATAATTTTACTTATTCAGTCCAAGTCATTTCGAATTATCGGCACAGTATCGCCCGAGTGATATCGATGGCAACGCAATAACGTCGTCAAACCGTCTGGTTTATTAGTAACATAAAACCACAATACCTCCGCGTTAAGTTAATTCACCCTCGCCTATAATGTACGTATGTATGTATGTATGTAACTTAGTTACGACAATAGTTTTGTGTAAAATAACACTTTTGGCCGATTGTGAATAAGACAGTTGTGGGCTTTCGTCGATTCTTCGGGGGATGAATCATTAATTAAAAAAATAAATCAGCAGGGAAGGCAGAGGGAACCTAGTGTTAGGAAACTCCGTTCCCGAGCCATTGTGTGTTAAGTGGCAGAACTCAACGCCACGCCTTAAAATGGAAATATAAATTGAAATTAATATTTCTTCTCCTCAAGTGGGGTTCGAACCCACAACTAGTCAGTTTTACAGTTACATTTGGTGCCCATGTGCAACGACTGATCTCACACATACATTATTTATTTTTGCATTTATATATTGCTAAGTGAATATGTCTAATATGCCTACAATAAGTATTTGGTATTGCTTACAAATTTCTCAATAGTAACTACTAAGCCGTAGCACAATTTAAAATAGTTATCAAGATTAAAACAGATTTCAGTCAGCGATACGCGAATACACAATAGCGTATTCATTTGCGTTTTGTTTGACCTATTTTACAATCAGATTGCAGTTTCGAGTCACGCAACGTCGCCTTTGGGCGCCAATTTTGCGAAGCTCACGCGAAGTATGTGGTGATACTACTGTTATTTTCTATTTAATTGAATAACACTTGGACTATGATATTTATTCACATTTTCAAATATTAAAATTGTAGTAAGTTGTCTCGTAAAATTGAAATTTGAGTAGTGACATGGAAAAATGAATCGATAATATTGCTCGATTGTGATGAAAGAATACTATTTGTACGGGTTTGAACTGCACAGTAGGTGATACTGCACAACAAGGAGAAAGGAGAAGGAGGGGGAGCCCAATATCCACAGCTATAGAAAATGAACCCTCTCATGGGTTCATGTGCAGAAAATTCAACATCTGGTTTTGTCGAGCTGAATGAAGGAGAAGGCCAGAAAAGCAGGATACTTCAAGAACAGCACACTTGAGAATGATACTATGATGATTACTGCCAAACCTACCCGGGTTAGAAAACAAAATACGAAAAAAGGCTGAATAAATCGAACCCACAACCATCTCAATCTATAATATTAATAACTTTTGCACAACATTTAACCGTAAGCAACTGAGCCTTCAAACCTTTTTGCCGTTTTATTCAAATAAAAGTTGATTATCGCAGTTGCTTTGCTTCGGGCGTCTTAAAAATAGCTGCACAAGAATAATCCTATTTACGCTTGTTTCTTTTTCACTATTATGGAATTATGGTGTATTAAATACAAAGAAATAGCTTATACCCTTGTTATAGGGTATTTATAGTGAACCGGCTGCTACATGTCTTATATGTTGTGAGGGCGATTTTTTTATTTCTCCGCTATGGTAGATAAATTGCGGCGTTAAGTTCCACCACTCAACTCGATACGCAATGGTCAGAAAACTTAGCGGAACGTGAATAGTGAACGTGAAATTACATTATTAAAATGATAATACCTTATTATGTATCCCTCCTATATGGTCGCTTGCGACGCAGGGGCACAAAGTGTGACTGTAAACGCGACTGGTTGTGGGTCCGATCCCGGTTAAATTTATATTTTCATTTCTTTGCTCTTTGTCGAGACAAAGCACAGTGTTAAGTTCAACTCAACACAACATGCAATTCCTCTAGAACTCGACGGTGAGTGAAGAATGGAGTGTCTTAACACTAGGTTCCCTCTGACTACCCTGATATTTACGGGATGCAGCGTGAAGATGATTTTATATTATATATCAAAAACAAAAATGTCAAAGAAAAATGAGACCATATATTTCATTTTCTATTATCAACACTCAAAGCTTACAAGTTTAAACGACTTTGATGGGCATAAAGTATATGACAAAACAAAACGGATTTTATAAACAATCTTATATTTAGCTGTTCCGTGAGCAAAATAAAAGATGTTCACGTCAAATAAAAACATCAGCGCTAATCCCGGGGGAATAAAGTGGGAGATATTATGATTTATGTAACTAAAGAAACAAATGCTCATAGCTTGTGAAGTATGAAGAAAAATATGGAGGAAAATAAGTGAAAATAAGCGTAGCGATACATTGTCTGGATGTAACGCGACGGTTGTGGATTTGATTTCCACTCAAGGGCATGGACTATTTTCTTGGACGTGAACAGGAGTACCTACTGGTTGTGGGTGCTTATCCTAGTTCGAGGAGATTACCATTGGCACATATTATTTGATTAAAGTTTTGGTGTATAAACCTCAATGTACCAGAATAGGCATAGATAACCTAGCGTTTCAACATTACGTGCTTTATGCTCCGGCCGAATTTAAGACATGTATGTGGAATGACTAAGCTTAACGCCGCACTTTATTTTAACATAGCAGACAAATGACCTTGCTCCGAGGTTCTTTATACATCTTCCATATTTAGCGGCGTGAACGCACGATCTTTTTTTTCTACAGAAGTTTTCCACAGATTTAAATTGAAAGTCATCACAATCGCGTATAATTAGTCATACAGCGCAATAATTGTGTCAACAATAGTTATAACATTTCAACCGCAATAAGCAAAAAGCTCTTGACCAAGTTTCATTAGAAAAGTAGAATATACGAGTACGTACAAGCATTTGAACAGTCTGATCATTATGTTTTTATTGTTTTGTTTACTATCACGTGTCTCTCTCATATAACAGGGTTGTAGATCATTTAGTGTTGAGGCACACCGTAGAGAGTAGGCGTAACTCAACGCCCGCTTACTCTAATCCCCTTTATGAGAATTGAACAAAAAAAAATCAAATCATCCTCATCAGTTTCCCTTATACATCAGTCAGAGGGAACCTAGTGTTAAGACACTCTATTCCTCACTTTCTACCAATTTTTTCAAGGTATTTTTTTTGTTTGGTGGCTCTCTCAATCAACGCCGGGCTTTTTTGCCTTGGTCCTAGAGCGAAGAAATGAAAATTTTATTAAGTAATAATTCATTCCTTCGAGTGAGGATCGAACCCACTATCGTCTCGTTACACTCACACATTCACGTCGCGTCCAAGACGGTCTACAGGAGACCTTCTTGGCCCCAGGGCGCGAAAGTTCACAATACTTAATAATACATAATAAAAACATTTAATAAGCAAAAAGCTCTCGACCAATTTTCATTATAGAAGTAGAAAGAGCAAGTCTTTCAAGTGTCACGTAGGTTCCTGTTAAGTTACAATTTTTCATTGTAAGTTGAGAATTTATATTGCTTCCCTTAGTTCCCTAATCGCCGTGTATTGACTTTGTAGAGTCCCTTTTGCCAGTTGTTAACTCTGTGATGGAACAATGTCATTATTATCGAAATCGTATATATATTATCGAAGTCGAAACTAATGATAATAATATAAAAAACTATCAGTTTCGTTCCAGTTTGACTCGAATTTTAAATATTGTAGGTTGTGTAACGGAATTCAACGCCACAATTCGTTTTGCTAGAGAGGCACAATGAAAATAATTTTGTAATGTCTTGTATGTCCATCACATCAAATAAAAACACAAAAAACAATATAAAGAAAACAATATCTACCTACATTTTTACTTATTCCACGAAATTCGTGTTCAAATATGACATTCGGCCCCGTTATTGCAGAACCACAATCCAGAGAAGATCTTTATGTTAATTTTTAGCCCTTGGCGTTGGTCGTTTCGCATTTTACGTAACACATGTTTTTTCATAATATTGCTATATATACATATATACATTAGGTGAGACGAGTTTTTAGCGAGAGAAGAATTCTTCATTTCTAAATATTGTTGTTATTTTGGTGTATTTTAGTGGCTTTCTATATACTCGCTGATAAATATACTTAACCTACCTGTATGCCAAATTTCAACGCACTTAGTGCAATTATATCGTCGGTACGTTGCCTGTCAGTCAATATAGAACTTTGGACTTGACCTTAAGTATTACAAAAGTTATAAATTTATGAATACCTTGTAGATTTATAAACAAAGAACAAAAAAATAAAAACAAAAAAATTCTATCAATATATGATAAACATCGTTATCTAAATTAAGATACAATAAATTAAGGGATGGTCTTAAAAAAAATATATTAAAAAAAACTATAGAAAAATTCCCATAAACGCACTGTAGTATAAAATTCAATCAATCAATGTCTTTGAAATATAAAAAAGTGGGCACACCGCACGACCCACGTAAAGTTGGGGCATAGAAAAAGCGACTTGTGTAGTTTTTGTGACGTGACCCCAGAACAAGGAATTTTAGTGAAGCCGAGTGATTTCACTTTCATAATGTTTAATATTATATTTATCAGCTTCACGCTGTATCCCGCACACAGCAGGGTAGGCAGAGGGAACCTAGTGTTAAGACAGTCTTTTCCCCACATTCTACCGATTTCTGGAGGCATTGCGTGTTGAGTGGCAGAACTCAACGTCGCCCTTTGCCTCGACACCAGAGGGACGATATGGAAACGAGTGGGTAACGAATCTACAACCGTCGTTTACAGTCACATCCTTGTGCCGCTGCGCCACGACGGCCTCTTATATTTATAATATATACCACAGATTTTTTTCCTGTAAGAAATTACTTAGTGATGAGGCTGCCTTTGCCTTTATATTATCATCAAAATTTATATAATCATTCTTGTGTAATACAAGGTCTTTCATTCAATTTTTTTACCAAATTCTCATCATATCCCGCATATATGGTGAAGCAAAGAGAAAGTAATGTTATGACACTCACTCCACAATTGGTGAAATATTCCGTATTGAGCTTATTCTACAAATGATGCTTTGAAATGGAATTAATGATTACGTTAATTGTTTTTATTATTTTTAATTTAATTTTCATATATCACGATCTAATTTAACTATTATAATTTAATTTAATTAATATAAATTAATTATTTTTTTACTTAATATTTAACTTTTTTATTATTTTTTGTATATTTCAAGTAATAAAATATTTTAAATATTTACAAATGGAATAACAAAAATATTACCATTGACGCCATTTCTATACATAGTCACACATTCATAGTCCACGAACATACTAAGATTCGTTTCGAGCGCCTATTAACCATTCTTTGGTTTCTATTTTAGCTGGAAGACCGTTTTAAATCAGATACGGATTCTCGAACTCGTCGTTGTATGAAGGGATGAATGTTGTACGTACCTTTTAATAGATGACAGTTTTAAATTTTGGTTGACATTTTAACGCTTGCTTGCTTGCTTTACATTGTATGTAGAAAATAAATATTTGTCCTATTTATTTACATCAATTACATATACATATACATACATATATGTAGGGTAGTTAGATGTATTTAATATAGAATATTTTGTACATATAGATTTAAAAAAGTAACTGTATGCGCTTGTTGGTGCTTGTCATCAGAACTGCCTTTCGATTCGCGTTTTATTCTGCACATGGCAGGGTAAAAAAAATAGGCAAAGATAGGTCTTTCTTACAATCCTGAAGATAATTAAATATAAAATTAAGCTTAGCTAAGATAAAATTTTAGTTAAGAATGTGTATGTATCTCATATAGAAATTTTTATTTTTATTGTTTTAAGTTATAGGTATAAGATGTATACATAATACGACGTTCAACTCACAATACAAGATTACGAAGAGCTCGTTACTCTCTAATGACGAAATTCATTTGAGATTATTACGACCTTCATCTGACACTTTCATGGTATAATTGTGTGTGGTTAATTATATAGAGGCTGTCGTGGCGTCGTGGCAGAGCGTCTACCTGTGAACCCGACTGTTGTAGGTACTATTAATACTCGGGTAAATAAAAAATAAAATATCGAAAAAAACTGGTGGGGCGTTGGGATCGGAGTGTTATAACTCTATGTTCCTTCTGCTTATCCTATTACATATACCCTATATATTCATGTGGGATACAAGATGAAGGTAAGAAAAGAAAAGAAAAGTGAAAGTTTCATTTTCAAAACCTAGTCGTTGCCAATTCAAATTCAATAGTTTGCTTTAAAGACATATTCAAAAGGCATTCATTCAGAATAATAAATAGGTAATACGGATAATTTGCCACTTTTCTGAGAATTGTAAATAAAAAGTAAATTCCAGATTAAGCTAAATAACATCTTTGAGTGTGGTAAAGATATCCTAAACCAAGCTTATATATATTATTATAATATTGTATGATGAATAATCTTTCAATGACAAAAAATGAAGTTGAAAAGATTCAAATGGGCATGCAATATACAAGCTGACGGGAGGTAACTACAACGGGGTAAGTCCCGGGCAGATCGCTTGTAAAACAATCAAAAAGCTTATTCTATCTTTAGGGTTTTAACGGTTTATTTGACAATATTCCTAAATAGATATATCAGTCAAACGTTCGACATGGTTGACAATGTATTAAAAAGATTTTTGCACATAAATTCAGTTGTTATTTTCAAATCAATCTCTATTTGACGGTGAATGAATTTCGTTTATATGACAGTTATATTGTAGGAACAAATGCTTTGTCTAACTCGGGAACTTTATATGGGGAGTGGAGAAAAATGTATATCAGAATTATTAATATGAATTGGTTTTGAATCTATAATCGTATATAAATTTAATTTAATTATTATAATAATATTCTAAAAAAGTAGTGTCACGCTTTTTTTTTGAGTCCGTTTTGAGTCGCGGAGTTTAACGATGTTGATGTTGTTAACAAAGCAAAAGAAATGAATATACCACATATTTCATTTCCTCAAGTGGAAATCGAACATACAACCTGTCACATTTTCAGCCACACGCTTCTTCTCCGGCGCCACTACTGGCTTCTAATAAATTAAGGTGAACAGTAAAACCATAGTTTAAACTAAAATGCTACTGATCGCTGTCTGTATATGGAAGGTATACTATATTAAAGAAAAATTGTAGGGTTTTTAATCCAAAATCAGCTTTAAATATAAATTTATCTCATCAAATAACATTCAAAATTCTGAAAAGCTACGTTTAAAGTACAAAAAATTAAGCTTTTGTCGACTTTATAACGATTCATACGGACTTCGCCGTACCAAATTGGGACACGAGGACTTATAATAGCAGAATTGATATTATACTTTTAAATGATAAGATTCTTAAGTTTGAGATTATTCGTAGACTGGTTTTTATTGGTGGTAGTAATCGGAGTGCGTTTCCACTGTGCCACTTCCACAATGCCACCTAAAAGATTTTCGTTTCGACTTTATGCCGAATTTTATCGCTTGTAATAATTTAACTTTTTTAAAAGAAAATTCGTATAAAACTACACATATGATAGTTTTGGAAGATTACCTAATTGAAATGAAAATAATAAATTCCCTCTAATGGCGATTGAATCTACAACCAGCTTGTAGGATGTTGTCCCACTGAGTCATGATTTTGTTGTGAAATGGAAATAACTGAGAGCTATTTGACACGTAGCACAGTGGATTATATTGGAAAAAAAAAATTCCTCGATAAATGTACTGCCCAATACAAAAACAATTTTTCAATTTAAACCAATAGTACCTGGGATTAGTGCATTTAACCAAACAGATTCTACAGTTTTATATGATTCATATAGAAGTATAGATTGCTACTATACGTAGCAATATTGTTAAGCAATCTCCAAAAAATGTATTAAAAACACGTTTTTTTTTTATGAAGATTATTATTGATGAAATATTATTATATCATTATTCTATCGATATTTTAACATTCTCATGAGTATCAGGTCTCAGGTCTCAGGTCTTAATCAAATATTATGGAGATATAAATTGGGTTCACTTTCGCTGATATATTACTACTTATAATATAACGCCCTCGTGTTATAGCTGACAGCACGTCTTAATATCGACAACGCCTACTTCACATTACATATGTGGGTTCGATTTTTAAATGGCAATTTTTTTTTGCTTCCTGCTTTTTCTCACATATATCAGACAGTTACAGGACCTTACGTAATGAGAGGTAAAAATCAGCTTCACACTATGTCGGGTCAGTTCAAGAAAATGAATGTACTTATTTGATAAAAGACACACTTTACCTCGCTACTGCAGCGTGGAAATTAAAGTAGTGTTTATTTCATTTCTTCATATTGCAATCGAACCCACTACCTGACACAAAAACCTCTTATTAAATATAAAAAAATGTACTTGTCGTTCAAAATCAGTACAAAAAATATTTAAATGACGAATATCTGAAGTAATTTAACCATAACGTTATATCGTGGCAAGAGCCGCGCGGTTCACGTATCGACATGATATATTGATACATCAGTCAGCGTCTGCCGGGGCTGGAGGGTCAGAGGGCAACCTAATATGTATGAAACAAACTGTTAAATAGTTTTAAAATACTGTCAGTCTGTTTGTATTTGGCTATTTACTTTTACTTACTGTTGATTGACTTGTAATTAGTTTTTTAGTATTTTTTAGTTTTTTTTTCATAGAAGAAGTGATGGTGGTATTTTTACGCCATAATGAGAATATGTTATTTTGATTGTCGTGTAAATAGTACTGTTAGTATAATAGTATAGTTTTGACTTTTAATTACGTTAGCTGTAGGTTACATTAGACGTTGTAGGTTCGATTCTCATTCAAGAGAGATGTAGAATATAAAAATATTAAATTCGCTCGAGTAAAAATTGAAGTACATTATATTTCTGTTTAGTTTGCGGTACATACCAGGGTAGGCAGAGGCAACTTAGTGTTAAGACGCTGTAATCAGATACATCCGTTCCCCGCTTCTCGTCGAATTCTGGAGACAGTGCGTGTTAAGTAGCCGAATTCAACACCTTGTTAGTAGTAGCAAGAAAAAATAAACATAGACAAAAATAATAAAAACTTCATTTTCTCGAACTGAAACTGGGGCTCGAACTCAGTCTTCTTACTGTCGCACGCTTGTGCCCCTGCGCCACTACTGATCTTATCATATATATTTTTCTATAATAATATATTCTATGTACATGTACAGCATATACAATTATAGCTTGCCAGTAACAAGTTATGGTTTTTACAATATATTATGTACATATAGATGAAACGTTGTTTGGCTATTAAAACATATTCGTAGATACATATTTTATACTGTCATCAGGTACTTTATAATTTAGGCAGGGCTGGTTTCCATTATCTTTCAAAGTGTAAATATTTATATTAGTTACTTTTTTTATAGCTTCACGCTTTTCCCGCATAATATGACAGGCGAAGAGAACCTCATGTGAAAACACTCAATTATTACTATCTGCTCAATTTGAAAAGCACAATGACCTTCTTGCCAAAGCGGAGAAATAAAAATATTTCATTCTGACTTATGAGAATCGAACTCACAACCGTCGCGTTTACAGTCTGTACGTAATACGAAATTAATAGATATTATAAATATATATATATAAAAATATTATTTGCTTACTTTCTTCAATAAAATGACATGAACAATGTGAACAGCTTGGTATACGCATTTGCGATGATGCCCGCGATACCGTCAATTCTGAAGTTTCCTGCGATAAGACACGTTGCTGGGGAGCTAAAACTTCACTTCCTCCCGCGATTTCAATTAAAATGACTTAATGTTTAAATGTTATTCTGATAAACGTTTGAGTCATGGATTTTTCTTAAATTTTGAAGGTTTTGCGGCAAAATGGCAAAAACAAACCAATGTATTTCCGTCATGTCGGTATACAAAATGGCATAGTATGATTGAAAAAAACTTAGTCTATTATCATTAGGTTCCCTGCGTATATACTACAAAGTAGGATATATCGTGAAGATAAAAAAAACATTAATTAATATATAATTCTCATTTCAAATTCCAATTATAAATTTTTATTTACAGTTGTCAAATCAGCCGGTATTAAATTACAAGAGTGGACGACAAGTATCTAATTAAACGTAATGTAATTAAATATTCGTGTAGTTAGTTTTTATCTTTGAAATTGTGAATTAATGCTTAACTGTATCTCATATCCGTTGATGTTTTAAATAGAATTAATTATTTACGTTACATATTAATCGATATCATATATCGATTCATATTATGTATATTTATTGTGGGTTCAGTTCCCACTCGAGGAAGTGAAATATTTATTTACGTTTATATTTACATTTTCTTCGCTCTGGTGTCGAGGCAAAGTGCGGCGTTGAGTTTTGCCACTCAGAATAGATAGTAAATAGTTACTTATGGGGCTTATTTTATGTTAAGCACTCGAAAATTAAAAGGTTAAAAATAAAAATATATAATTTTGGCTAAAGTTAATCCTATAAAATCAAAATAATAAACTATTCATTTCATGGAGTGAGAATCAAACCCAGATTTTAGACGGAGGAATTAGTTATTTTGTATTTCCTTGATTTGACAAACAAGACAAAGCGCAGTGTAGAGTTCCGTCACCCAATAAGCAATAACTAAAAATTGGGAGAAAAGTAGGGTATATAGTGCCTTAGAACAGACCCTGCTATATTCACGATAGTAGATAGTAGTGCGTAGAGTAAGCTCGACCCACACCATCAAACCAAATCCTCTGATCACAAAAAAAACCAGCCACACCACTTTTAAAACACGATTTAGATTTATTCCCTTATTTTTTGTTCGTCTGCATTGTTACCTTTGAAACAATAGAGTTAGTGTTGTCATATCCTGAATTAATCATTCTAACACCATCGACGGAAATGTGTGGTGATATGAGTATATAATTTGATATTATAGGCTTTTACTTACTATACGGTCAATATGAATGACATGAGGTACGGGTTCGATTTGAATTTTTAATACGAGTTTGAATTACGAGGTGGTCCGAGTTTCACTTTCGATTTTTGGTGTATAGTTTTAAGTTTGTTTGGTATGTGAACTGAACTTGAGTAATGAGTGATATATTGTAACCAAAACTCAATAAATTTATACTAATCTATAGATTTTTATATATATTATTTTTATTGTTATAAGCACAATGTTTTGTATGCCGTAGTTTTCATTATCATGTATGTTAATTCAGTTCATGATAGCGCAGCGGGGCATCTGACTGCAAACGTAAAGATTATAGTTTAAATTTTCACACGGGTTAGTGTATTTAATTTCCTTTCCTCTAGTGCAACAAATTGTAACATTAGGTTTCACCACTCATCACGCAATGTTTTAAGTATTTATGGAAAGAGGAGAACGGAGAGTTTTGTCACAATGCTCTGCCTAACTTGCTATATTCAAAATTTCAATCCAATTACACATAGCATCCAGATTTTAAATTTTTGACTTGAAGATTGATCATACAAACTCATTTAACCTAAGATTTAGGAGCTTTTTTTAATGTACGTAAAATTATTTTATTATCTTTCAATCCTATATTTTATTTATGATGATGAAAACTCAGGTAAAAACAAAAAGCTCTCCTACACTTCATAGCTGCGATCAATATGATCTTCGACATACATAAATAAAACTAAGACAAACCAATAACAATAATGAATGACAATATTTCGATACACGAACTGATCCTACCAAAACACAAGTTGTTTATTCTAAAAGCACAGGAGGGTGCTAAAACTTTTTGTAACTTTTTTCGTTTCAAACGCCGCCGGAACTCAGGCGCCACTTACATTACTAAATCCGATATGACAATCGAATAGCATTAATGGCCACTAAAATGTTTACCGACACATAAATTATCGTCTAAAGAAGCCGATGATATAAAAATCTTCTAATGTTTTATTGCTATATGAATAATTTCCTTTCGAGAAGTTTATTGGGAGTCAAGGTAGCGTGCTCAATGATACTTCGGAGCTGCTTTTGGTGATTTTACTTTAAAATTTAAATGTGGGAATCCATGTCTAATATTACTTATATTAGATAAGTTAATGACAACTATCCGTTTTTAATTTTTCTTTAGTCAAATTACAGCAAAAGCCCGAAGCTCGAAAAGTTACAATTTTACTTTCAATTTGCTCCAAATTTAATTATATATCTACGACATACTTTGTACTTCTACTTACGTATAAATATATTCTCAAATATTAATTAAAATCAAAATGAAAACTACAATCAATCCACTACATTGAATCCCGTCACTCAACATGAAAGTAGGGAATAGAAGTGTCTTAGCACTACCCTTCCTCCCAAGTTCTCTCTGCCTACCTACTATGTGTGGGATTACAGCGTAAAGCTAAAAAAGTAACAAAAAATCGAAAAAATAAAATAAAAAGCAAAGACAGGAATCAAACCAGTGCTATCGGTCCCTATGGACCAGGGATATACAATGCGTCAGGGATAATAATAGTAGATTTGAAAGCTATTTGAATTTGAATGACGCCCTCTCGCGGTCCTCATAATAACAATTACTAAGTGTTCCTTTTGTGCAGTCCCTTGATGATTTTGACTTTATGTTGTATAACGAATAGGGTTTAGTTTGTTAATAATTACGGGTGTGGCGGGTACGAACCTCATTAAATGCAACCCATGTATTCATTTTTGGTGTTTCGAGATGTCCGTTGACCGATGTTTAGACGTAACAGTAGTTATTTGTTTGTTTTGTGATAAATTTCGTTTTTAAATTGTATTTCTTTTGTAATATTGGTATATTTTTTATGGGGGTTCACGCTGTAACTTGTTAGTAAAGTAATTTTAGAGACATTATTAAAAAAAAATTAAAGAGAGAAGGAAGTCAATATCGTTTGACTTCCTTCTCTCTTTGAACTCGTAAATGAAATTGAGTAGGAATCGAATCTTCAACCGTCATGCTTTCAATCAGACGCTGTTGTTGATCGCTGCCCCACGACAGCCTCTAAATTTAATACATTTTATAACAATCATTTATATTTCATAACAATAATTCTTGATTAATAAATAACTATACGTTAATTTTAAGTATTTTTTGGACTTACTGCTTGTCATATAATAACATTTTAACAAACGGTCGGTACATAGTATCGATCGTGCGTATTTCTGCCCACTCTTTGATACATGTGATGCTTTTCCATATGCAAATTAGTTTGTGTCCCCCTATAAAAGTGTAGTATTTGTTTTGGATGTCTGACCGGACTCTATCTAGATTAGTGATACCAAGAGCTGTCATATTTTTAGGATAGAAATATACAAAGAAATAAAAATATTCTATTTCTTATGTGACTTTGAAGTAACTTAAATAAATCGTTTTTGTAACTAATTAAATTTTAAAAAGATTTAAAAAGTAATCCATATAAATATTAAGCTACTATTGTCATAAATATTAGATTCTAAAGATTTGTAGTTTTAAAAGATTTCTTAATATGCTACTTAATTATCATTTTATAATCTGAAAAAGTTATCCCAAGATACGTTGCAGCGTTCGGTTTTGCTGTATTGTAATGAGAGCACTCTGACTGCACCGAACGCAAACTTACGAGGTCCTCCTTGCGAACTGCTTCCAGTAAGTGATGTGTGAAGGCAAAAGAAAAAATGGATTTACTATACTAAGACGTAGCAGAAACATAAAAAGCTCAGGAACTAAGTCGAAGTATAACCTACATATATACGCAATGTTAACAGAAAGTGGGGAACGGAGTGTCTTC
This sequence comes from Heliconius aoede, assembly GCA_037355905.1. Lineage (NCBI taxonomy): Eukaryota > Metazoa > Arthropoda > Insecta > Lepidoptera > Nymphalidae > Heliconius > Heliconius aoede. Next base: position 810,823 of record JBAIZZ010000207.1, on the reverse strand, counting down.
ACACTAGGTTCCCTCTGTCTACCCTGATGTGTGCGAGATACAGCCTGAAGCTGATTTATTTTGTTTTAAGACTTAAATAAATCTCAATTTTTAGACTCTCATGGCAACACTACTCTAGATGTATGTGTGATAGCACGGATTTTAATTTGTAGAGCTACAGATATCGATCAAAGAGTTTCAATTTTGAACTCTATTTTTTGGCGATACGACTTAAATTTCTTTAAAATATCTTAGTTGTGCCAAATTCGTTCTGTTTCGAATAAAAGGTAACCAATACGAAGTTATAATTCGATTTGCTGGTGTCATTGTCAATGATATGCATTCAATGTTGCTATCGTAAATAATTGAAATTCCATATTTCTGTACAGGGAAATTGGCTATGCCTAGACACAATAGTAGGAGGTTCAATTTTGCTTATTGTTATTCGTTTAGTATGTATAAAAATATTTGGCAGAAAATCAAAAACAGAATGTCTTAACACTAGGTCCCTTTTACCTACCCTGCAATAATCGCCTACTATGCGATACCTTTGAACTACAGAACAATCAAATTCAAATCATACAAAAACGTCAAACGTCAAACGTCAAATCACGGTATACGTTAAATGTTCCCAAGAAATCAGACACTTGTACACGTCAAAACGACGTGACATAAAATAAATTAGAATGCAAATAAATTGACGCCCGCGAGGTGTATGAAATATCTTACACGCGTCGAAAATATGGCGCGTGCGATCTGACAAGGGGGCTGTGTGATTATTATTTTGGTTTTAATCAGTGGCCTGGGACTATATTGTACATATACATTTTTGTAGCTTCAGACTGTAACCAAAATATAGGGTATAAATAGGATAGGCAGAGGAAAGTCCGAGTGGTAATTGAATCGACTACCATCTCATATACCATAAGAGACTATCTCGCTATGTTACGATGGTGTCTAATGAGTTCGTTATGAAGTTGCATACGTTGGCACAAGTTGTAAAATGGAGACGTGACTTTATTCGATCTCTACTTCGAAAGTTCTTAAAAGCTGATGTGGAATTTTCTTTCTAGATATTAATTCTTTAAGGTCCCGTTCTGCAAAAAAAAATTACCCTTAATTTCTTTGCAAAATAGCAAATAAATTATCTGCCTTTTTATTTTTTTATCTACATACACCGTGTAGTATAGATATATGAAGGCGTAAAAAACCTTGTAAAGGTCAGGACTAGTAGACAAAGCGTGGCGTTGAATTCCGCGGCTCGACGCACAATTTCTGATAATGGTCAAATATATTTATTTAAATTTTGTTTTTGATTTAGGGATTGCGTTTTGGGTGAGAAAATGAAAATATTAAATATATAGCATTTCCATGAGAAGGAACCGTCGCGCACCTTTGTGCAACCGGGCCACGGCGGCCAGAATTTAATTATCTAATAAAAAGAACTATTACAATTAAAAAGTTTCACGCAGTTCTATTTCAATTTCTCGTATTTAATATTCATGATCACTTTGTTCTAACTTACACCACTTGAGCGGTTCTCACGGCGAGGGTAGTTCTAATTAATTAAAAGACTTTTCATTTGTCATAGCGGGGGTGGAAGGCAATGTCATATTACACCGTGAGATTTGGGGTGTAGAATATTTTTTAAATTGATATAACAAAGGGTTAATGTGAAATGTCTTTTTTATTCTGCACATGGTGTATGTTTGATTTTAATTATAGTAATTGTAGATGAAGATTACGTAGGCGTTACGTTGACGCATAGCTTTTTAAGGGGTGACATTAACTCAAAAATATATTTATATTTTATACTTGCAATTTACGTTATTAGAATATGATAGATCACTGTATTTTTTATTCATATGGTCACATATTCGCTCGAAGTTAACTAATTTAAAACTCTACACAATGGCATTTTTTTAATCCAGAATTATTTAAAAAATCAAAATTTGTATAAAAGGAAGTTATCTGAGACATTTGGTTTTTATTTAAGGACAAAAGTGATTACTTGTTTTATGCATAGTGAATTCAACCTAAAAATAAATATGTTTAAATAAGTTTTTATAAAAAAATATTTAATTAATAAATAGATACTCATAGAATTTGTAATTGTCGTTTTTAATTTGACCTTGTTTATATTTAAGACATAAATTTCATAGCTAAAACTTGTTTTCTTATAAAAGTAAAAAAATCACTCGAGGCCGTCGTAGCGCAGTAACACACTCGTGTGACTGTAAGCGCGGTGGTTGTGGGTTAGACTCCCATTCGCGGAAATGAAATATTTAATATTTTCATTTATTCGTTCTAGTAACGAAGTAAAGCGCGGTGCTAAGTTCCTCTTACTCGACAAACCTCGTCTTAATACTAGGTTCCCAGGATCCCTGTGCTATATGTGGAATACAGCGTGAAGCCAAAATAAAGAGAAATATCTTTCATTATTACTTTAAATATCGAAATATCTTCGCATAAACTAAGCATAAGTACGACGCGTTCTATCTGTAAACCAGCGTTTAGATTGAACCGAAAGGTTAAGCTAAGATTAATGGCTGTTTTAAAACTTATCAGGTTATTTGAGTTATAAATGAGGTTTAACTATCGGTTAGAAACTCTTAGAAAACATCTTTTAGTATAAATTATTGGATTTATAACTATGAGAGTATAATTATCTGTTCATTTATCTATGTTCATTAGTAGACGGAAAGTGGGGGACGGAAGTCTTAACAGTAGGTTCCCTGGGAACCCTATGCCTAGCTTGCTGTGTGAAACTATAAAATAATATATGTTAACTGAATTTTAAACTAAGTCAATATAGATTAATGTTAGTTATTGAGCAAAAATAAAAGAACAACAATGTACATATATGTTAGTCTTTCAAGAGTATTTTTTTTTGTGTGATATAACGAGAATTGAAGACAAGAATCCCGAGTCAAAATTACCATTATCTTATATCAAACTAATAAAAGTACTGTAAAGTTTTGTATTTTAACAAAGTTGTCCTACTACTATAATTAATTAAGGCCATCGGGCTGATGCGGCACAGGGGCTGACTGAAAACGCAAAGGTTCTAAGTTCAATTCCATCTCGAGGGACTAAATCAATTACATTTCTTCGCTCTTGTACTAATAATGCGCGGAGTTGAGTTCCACCACTTAACAAACTTTTCCCTAAATAGGCGAAAAGCGAGGAACAGAGTGTCATAAGATTAGGTTCCCTCTGCCTACCCGACCATGTACATGTTACAGTGCAAAACTAAAAAAACCTAATATTTTATACTTAACGCTAGTACATCAAATGAAACCTCTCCATATTTCACAGCGGTCTGCATTTAATGGCTCGCGGAACCCGATAATTTTATTATTGGTACCTTTCTTTTTGCCCTGGCAATGGCACCTCGGTCCTTTTAACATCACCCTATTACATTTTCGTGGTCGTTTTTTATTTTAAAGCTCCAGTGCAACGAATATTTTATATTTTCACCTAGAATCAATGAAGGATAGTACTTCTTTGTACAACTTTTTGTTTATTTTGAGATATAGGTATAGAAATAGATAGAATATCAGAAGACACTCTATTAATTTTAATATGTCCAAAGTATAACATTATAACTTGTTAAAATATATACTTAACAGTATATATTTTTTTATACATTTTAAATATTGTATAATACAACATTACAAAACCTGATTTTAAACGATTTTTTTTAGCTCCAACTTGTTGTTTGGTGAAATTTGTTACGCTTTGTTTTTTTGTTAGTGACGAAATGAAAATGATTAATTTTCCCGAGTTGGAATCGAACCTTAACCTATTGCGTTTATAATCAGACGCTATGCCCCGTTGACATGACAACAATAATTATTGTTTCTATATAAAACTATAAATATTTAATATAGAAAACTGTACTTATATTTACAGCATTTTTTCATCCCTATTATATCCTATAGAATAAAAATAATAGATCGACAGAGAAAGCCACGTCGGGTGGTCCTCTTAATTGAGTGTGCCTAATTGCGCCTATATTTTATTTTATTGAACGTTCGAACCTTTGTTGTGAGAATTACTTACGTTTATAAATGTGAAATTATTGATTATAATTACTTTTGTCTTAATTTGTTTAGTAAAAATATGAAGTTTTTTTATGCTCTAGTATGATAAAGTGCGGCGTTCGGTTCCAAAATTCAACTCGCAGTGTCTCATAGTTGGTTAACCGAGTGTAGAATAGATGGTAATAAGTGAGGTATCCTATAAATACGCATATATTAGTTATGTTATTCATATCTGTACCATTGTATGAATGAAACGATTTATATAATAAATCATATTATATATTATACCCTTGTAACTATAAACAGAGGCCGTTGTTGGTGACCGACTCTGAGCTGCTGACGTAAGGGGGTTAGCTTTCTATTCGGGGGAATTATTTTTAGAATAAAACGTGGCCTTGATACACTACACTATTACTAAACTATTATTGTAAAGAAATAATGCGTGACCTACTAAATGTAAAATCTTTTTTTCTCTCTCTCTCTACAAATTTTACACTTCAAGGAACGTAGGTTCCTAGGTTCCCTCTACATAACCTACGATATGCAAGATACAGCGTGAAGCAAAAGTAACTATAAACCGATACGCCGAAACGAATGTTACCCATTATATTGAAACTATTCATAAAAATATATTAACTAAGTACAAAAAGCAGTCTCAATTATATTATATGATTAAAGCTTAAACAAACAGGAAGTATCGTAGAACATTCGTTATTTTAATAGACGATCAACCAAACGTTAAGTTAAAGAGTCAATTTATACTAATAACAGATACGTGGGAACTGCCCATATTTATATGAGGTCTGTTGACTATATTTATAAATTAACTGACATTATTATCGACCTTATATCGTTTTTTTTTCTATGAATCACTAAAAAACACTTATATAAAGAAGAAGCGACCTTAAATTTGAGTTGTAAAGTTGAAAATTCAATATATAATTTGGCAATTAACAAGTAAACTGTAATACGCAGTAATACGGTGCAAAATGTATACAGTTTGGATAATAGTTGGGGTCGAAATAAAATGTGTGGGTAAGTACAATAAAATAAAACGGTTCGACGGATAGATCTTTACAATGGTGGGGCTCAAATCGATTAGTCGCGTGATAATAGCCTCATATAGGCTACCCATTATTTTTTGCTTTTCTAAGACTATTTTTGACTTATAATTTTATATTAAACTATTTTATGGCATGTGTAAGATAATTCTTAAACATTAATAGATGGACAATATAAAGTTTTCAGATTGTTTTTTTCATTATCTACTTTCTTCAATATATTCAATATTTAAAAAAAAATCATGTTTCCAAAGAGGCTTCAAAGTGAAGATTTTGTAGAAGAAGTGAAATTTCATGGGTTCCGCATTCCATGCTCATAGTGATATATATACTAAAATATCATGGTGGTAAGATAATGTGAACAATGTGAACTGTCTCTAAAATACAAAAATAGTGGTGTTAGTAATAACCCCATGTTAGATCACTTGCATCGATCAGAATCAGCCCTTTCTGTCTAATAGCATATGGATTACTTACTGCTTAACTATTTTTTGTATCGTTCGTATATTTATTAACCAATACACAATTGTACAAAATACCTTAATTTATAAAAAGATCGTTTCTGACTGTATTCTCCTGAACTGTAGCAAGCGAGGCAAAGCTTACTTATTTTCTAGACACTCCGTTCTTCAATTTCTATCTGAATTTGAAGAATTGCGTGTCGAGGGATAAAACTCAATGCCGCATATTTTCTTGGTACCAGACAGATATCCCGAACATAGCAGGTTAGGAACAGAGAATCTGGAAACCTAGTGTTACAGCACTCCGTTCCCATTACAACACCTCTGTTCCCCGACCCGACTTCCCACGGAATTCCCGAGGCATTGCGTGTTTAGTGCTGGAACTCAATGCCGCACTTTACCCCGTTTCCAGAAAGGAAAAATGTATTGTCATTAAATATTATATTTGTTTGCTTTAAATATTGCATTTCGAGTAATAATCGAACATAACCTGTCGCGTACTGTACATTCTGAGTCTTGTGATAAATATTTGTATGTATAATAAATGTTTATTACACAAAATCCGCCACCTCCCGTACAGAAGACAGTGCCGCTCACATATTTTCACACCACCATGAATCAAAGTCGGAAATATTTTGACACACGTGTCGTAAATAAAAATAAGAAAGCCTATATAAATCATTTACAGCACTCAACGCGCCGATTCGAAAACAAGGACCAAAGAATCGCTAACAATTTCGCTTTAACAAAATACGGTTGTATCCAAGTCACGAGAGCCAAGTTGTTTGTTTGTACATCATTTACTATACAGAATAGAAAAAATGAAAATAATTTTATGGTTGTATTAAATATTTTTATTTAAATATTTAATACTTAGTGATTCATAGACAACTTACAAATGATACTACTGGTCTTAGAAAGTTGAAAACTGCCATGTAGAGCATTTATTAGAATATAGGGGAATGGAAAGAGAATTTTCCGAAATTTATAATGTAATTATAAACGAATTGAATAACACGAGATTTTCCATTTTACACTAATGTGTATTACTACTTAAACGTAACTGTGTCTACGTAGACATTAATATGTCTACGTAGACAAAGTTACGAATGATGACTTGTATTATATATATCTTATATCTGTAAATTTAGCTCTAAGCTACATTAAATTAGGGAATATTGCAGGTGTCGCAGCAGTTACAAAGTTATTGGGCGTCTGACTCTCGTGACGCTATTGATTAAAACTTCCATCCATTCTTTGAGATAAAATACTTAATAATTTCAAATATTTTTATTTTAAGACAGGTTAGATGAAATACTTGTATATCGTCGGAACATGCCACCAAACAGCTGTAAAATAAACAAATATGGAAAATTTTCATAAAATATTTAGTTCGGTATATAGCAAGAAATATAATTAAACCAAAACACCTTCACGCGTTTAACGTGAAATAATCAAGTCTTTTTTTTTGAGACATTGCGTGTTCAATAGCGCAACTCAACGCCACACCTCTACTAGTGCAAAGATATGAGAATAAATTAAAAAATAACCATTCTCTTTAAGAGGTTCCAATCCAGAAACGTCACGATTCCTCGTTACACTGCGTCATGACGGTCTATATATTATTATATATAGATTTAGGTATATAGATATTTTAGGTATTTAGATTTTTATAATTTAATAAAAAAATCTGATTATCGCTGAATTTTATAATATTAAACCAAAAAAGTACACAAAGGTGTTTTTATTCAACTAAACTAACAATAAAGTCCCTCAATAACATTCGAGGTATTGTTTTATACGATTGGCAAAGCAGAATTGTCTTTATTGTTCTATGAATTTTGTATGAGCCGTTAAAAATCGTCTTTTTATAGGGGAGTGAGGTACATACTAAGTTTTATTTTTTTTTAAATTTGTTTATTTTTTAAAATCAAAATTGAATTATTCTTTTAATCAATTTGGTCATGAAATCATTTTTTCATGTTACATAAAAATGTAAGTCGTGCCAGTCCCACAGGAGGATACTACCGGCTAGGATAGAAGTTCCGCTAAGAATAATCGGCAAGAAACTAAACAATTGCTTTTTTAATTATATATTATATTAACATATTATTTACTAAAATCAAAAAAAAATACAACAAAGGGTCAAGTATAAGATAATATTTTTCGAAAACTATATTATTTTACATTTTTTTTATAATTTAATAAAAATAAACGCAGCGTTGACTTTTACTAGTCAACACAATTTCTCGAAATTTAAAAGGAGTGTCTTAACACTAGTTTTCTTCTTCTTATCCTCTTTTATACGGAATCACCGTGAATGTATTATTATTTGCTACTTTTAAAATCTCTCTATTTACTTTCCGGGAGGAAATACACAAATAAAAAAGATAATATATTAATATCCACTTCACCAAAAGTTAACATAAATTTCCACCCATTGGAGGTAAGATAAAATTGAACATGTTTACAAAAGTCAGTACCTACAGTAGCTGAAGCAGCCCCACATTGTTCGCTAACTATTATCAACTCTTAAAGGCATTCAGATAAACGCTGGAGCAGCTCCGATACGTACTTTAATGTCTAGATAAAACTTGTAGTGGAGAATGAAGCAAACAAGCTTTTATTGAAGTATTTTGCGAATTTTAGAAACTTTGAGTTCGAATATATTTTGAAATGGGTTTTCCTTAAGTAATTATATATTTTTTAAGTTTCTCTCTTTTTTGTGTAGCCAAAGGAGTATGTAAAAAGTGACCATTTTTTCGGTTCATATTATTCGAAAAAATAACATTTCTAGCAAAAAATGAACTCATCGCAATCGTCTCGTTACACTCAGACGATAGACCGCTGCGCCACGACGGGCTCACGCTTTAGTGCTCCCTTTCACTCCCTTAACTACCTACATGGCAAATTGCAATTTTCGAAGCCCAATAATTTTAATAAGTAATATATATAATTTTACAGCGTGTAAAATTTTTAAGCACCAGTGAGAAAAGGAGCTGGTTTATATTGAATTATTTCTGTATAATATAATTAATCAATCAATTATTGTATAATATAAAGAACATCAAGGTCGTGTTAATCTTAATTAATTATTATCGCAAAACTTAATTAGGCTTAATTGAACTAAGAAATGGTTAACGTTCAAAATACTTATTCTTATCTATAAAATATCTTAATATATTCTTGTATAAAAGTGTAGTTTAAAGCGTAGTTTTGTCGTGGCGCGGGGGCACAAGCGTGCGACTGTAAACATGACTGTTGTGAGTTCGATTCTCATTTGGGGAAATAAAATATAGAATATTTTCGAGAATGTGGTGGGAAGCAGGGAAAGAAAGCGTTCCAATAGGAACGGAGTGTCTTAACACTGGGTTCCCTCTGTCTAAACTTTGTGTGTAGAATACTACGTAAAACTAAGAAAGATAATATTTCTTTTATTTTAATATATTTTATTTTTACTTTAATAAGTCTGTCTGTTTTTTTGCATCTATTCATTTGGAGCCATCGCAATCTTAGTTAAGTTACATAAATCAAAATTACTCGAAACCATTAATTGTTCAAACAAAAAACTTAGAGCACGAGTGTAATATAAATACAATAAGCAAATGGAAACTATTTACAAACGTTTAAAACTTAAACTTTAGAGCATTTCGCGAACAAATAAGGAATCGGCGACACGAATTTTACTTTGCACGAACAAGAAAAACCAACTTTTAATGTTTACAAAGTAAACCGTCGGGAAAGGATAGCTTTAAAAATCTCCATTTCCATCGAGATCATCTAAAATTCAAATTGATTTGCAAGAATAATTATGAAAATAGACAAACTATTTACATTTGCATGTCATAGGCACGCGACGTTGTACTGTTAGAGCGTTTCGTCATATTTAGTTACCTTGCTGTTTTATCATTTTTTTTTATCTTCTCGATCTAACCCGCACATACCAAGGTAGGCAGGGAAAACCCTCTGTGAGGGTAGGCATTTTTACAGCATCAGCAGAATTGCTATCCAGGAAAAATCTTTTACAAATAATAGCTAAACTAAAACTAAGATAATACAAAGTGCTCTATAAATATATACAAGGGTGGGACGTCATCGCATTAGCCGTTATCAGGGTCTTATCGACCCTCTGTATACGCTGGAATGCAGTCGCCAATCATTGCAGAATAATAGGGGTCAATCTACTATCAAATTAGCGATAAAACAAATATGATGTAATTTAATAATAAAAACATACCAAGTGTACACGTACACCTTGTTATCTGTTAAAACATTTTATCCATTAAAACGGCAAAAATATTTAAATATTTATTTCATTTTTTTTAAATATTTGTTATAACGGCAACAGAAATACATCCGTCTGTGAAAATTTCTGACTTATTATCACAGTCTATTCACACACGTACGGACAGACAGCTGAGTCTTTTCAATACCATTTAATCTTTTGAGTACGGAATCCTAAAAACACTGACTGTAGTGATAAAAGTTATCACTACAGTCTACAATTGTAGCGTAGTATATATTTACTATTTGTAAATATTCAGTGAAGTACTATCAATAGCCTACTCCAAGCCGGACATTTTGAACTCAGGATTGATTCCTTTAGGGCAGGACGAGTACTATGCATAATACATGTGACCCCACAGTACCAGATACAAGCAGGCTGTTTATACAGTGTACTGGCGGCTAATAATATCATTGGATTCTCTTTCGAAAACTCGATTTTTTTACAACTATTTTAGTATTTTTTCTCTGTGCAATATTTTTTTTATTTTTAACTCATTCTGCCACTGAATTCTTGAAGCTTTGCGAATTTAGGTGGCGGAAATGAAAGAAAGACGGTTTGCCTCGCTATGTGGTAGTAAAGAAAGTCATCTTATCATTATTAGTCATCAGTCATCTTACAAGGAAATGAAAATAACTCATTCTCCCGATTGGGAAACAAACCCACAAAAATCGCGCTTACATTCGTACTATGCTGATGCGCGACGTGGGCCCCATAGCTTATTTTTATAAATACTTGTTATTTTAATAAAACTTTGAAATAAAAAGTTATACACTGAAGCTAAATTGTGACACAGTTGTTAGAACTTTTGTTGTTAGTCTCGTCTATAGAAAAATATTAACAACGCTCCGCTACTCTTTCTTTCCTTCAAAAAATATATTTAACAAGAGAATACGTACTAGTATTATGTTATTTACTTTCTACCCTTATAGAATCATTTTGTTATCCATCTGGCAAGGCCGTTTATCTCGAGATACGTAGAGGCATCAAGCTAAAATTAATACTAAATATTCAGATCTACGATCTTTTACTTTGATTCACACTTAATCGAAGTTTTAAAGGCTTTAGACTTACGGATACCTTTTTTTCACTACAAGTTTAATGTAGAGAAATATCCGTTATTGTAAAATGCATATATTATATGAATCTCTGTTGAATGGAGTTGTGGCGCAGAAGCACAAGCTGTAAACGCGAGAAGTTGTGGGTTCAATTCCATCTTAAGGTCGACCCCGCTCTGGTGTTGAAACAAAGCGCGGTTGAGTTTGCATAGCCTCGAAAAATTTGACGAAAAGTGAGGAACTGCGTCTCTTAACACTAGTTTCCCCTCTGCCTACCCTTTCTTCTAGAGGTCACCACGGCATCTACCGTTTGCTAAAACATTTTGAAATAAATTCGAAAACAAACATCAAAGTTAGCCGCAAAAGCTTAGTTGCATATTGAAATTTTGCGGAACTACGAAGCTTCCAAAGTTTTGTGTTGTGATAGAAAAATATTTTTTCTGTGCCAGATTTTTGTGGACGAATTTTTTTCAGTTCAGTCAGTTATTTTTGTTTTTTTAACTTACAAAGTATATGTCTTTTTTATAGGATTTTTGTTAAATTTTATGCATATGTATAATACTCTATATCTGTCTCGTTAAATATACTATCACATTTAACGAGACAGGTATTTATTAAGGGATGATCTACGAAGATGTAACATCTTTCATATAAAGCCGTCGTGTCGCAGGGGCACAAAGATGTGAATGTAACGCAGCAATTGTGGGTTCGATCCAGACTCGAGGAAAGGAAATAATCATTTAAATTTATATTTCCATTTCTTCGCTCTGGCGTCTAGGCAAAAGCACGGCATTGAGTTCCGTCAGTCAACACGCAATGGCAAGAAATCGATAGAAATTGTGGAACGGACTGTGTTAACCCTAATACATTTAATTATTAATAAATTTAATAATGCGTTTTTATTCTAACGGAATGAAAGTCGATATTTTTGAATTTGACTTGTCGAAGTCGGAACTGGAGTAAAAATATTTTATCTGAAAACTTACATTAGTCTTATGAGACAAAATGTCTATTTTGGTAGTTATAAGTATGATGAGCGAAGAAATAAAAATAATTAATTGTGCGAGCAGGAATCGACTTCACTACTACCGCGCTTAAAACAACAGCACGATAACCTCAATAATTGCTAATAATCAATAACTCATATAAAGAAACAGGTCAGTAAACCCAACGCAGAGTAAATCCAACGATAACTGACATGACTGAATTAACTTGACGACTTTATTTAGAGTCCAAGCAATTGTTAATTTCCTCCAATGAGCTAATGGACTAAATCCTCTTTGTACCGTTTGGTAATTGTTTGATTGGAGGCATATTTTTTCGTTTGGTTGCTATGGTAAAAAGTTGGTGATCGGATTTAAATTCTATTTCATTTTATTCTTTATACAAAAAGATTTTGTCAAACGCTTTTGTGTTATCGAATGAACATAAAGTTACCATCAGCTCGGAAGCCTGTTGGCTCGGAAGGCTGTTCTATTGAGCAGAACCTATTAGATACTCCGTAGTTGTTCTTATCAATGTATAGTTTACAAGTTTAATATTTTATACATTAGTGCGTCATATATATGGTCTACTACTACGTCTACTTGTTAGACGATATTTTTTTATCAGAAGCCACGCGACGACTCTAGAATTCAGCGGAAGGTGGAGAACGAAAGTTTATTATTGGCAACGGTTTGTTTTAATACTGGGTTCCACATGCATATGCTACTTTGTGCAAATTACAACGTGAAGCTAAAAAAACTATACAATTATCACTCTTCTTAAATATTAACAAATCATACCTAACGTCTTTTTATCGAACAAGTTTAACAATTAACACGACGTCTAATTGCGTTTCTCTATCGCTACGTGCACGTCGTAAAACCACCATATAAATTCACAATGACATTTAACGTATTCTTTATCAAATGTCTATTTCAATAGGCGTTTTATTATGAATTCTCAACGAAACATATAAATATTTAATACTAAATTATATAGTGGTTCCTCTATTCAATACATTTATAACTTTGATAATATGCTATTGAAATACTACATCCGCCTTTTATTGATGAATTATGACTGTGAGTGGGAAATTGGATGGTGTGGAAACATATCTTGTAACCTACAATTTTGGCATTGTAAGCTATACGTCAATCGTGGTGAAGAAGACCTCGAGCTTTTATCGCGATACTTATGAGTTCGATCAAGCCCACAACCGTTACGCGTTTACATTCAGACGCTGAATCGTTGCGATATGACTGCAAATCTATAGCATAACTAACAGTGTCTCCAAAATTCCTTAAATTGAGTGTTGGAAGCGAGGAAACGGAGTTATTAAATACTTCATTTCCTCGAGTGAGAATCGAGCCCACAACTAGTCTCGAGAACAAGAATGTAGAAATTTGTATATTTATGGAAATTCCTACAGGAAACATGAGAAAACTTGTTAATAGTTTCAATTTTACAGCGTGTAAGTTATACCACTTGTAATTTATTTCTATCTGATCAAGCGTACGAAGGCGCAGGACAAAGTTAGTATAATATATAAAATGAAACCTCTTATAGAAAAAAACAAATAACAATACTGATGCATTTATATATCTCGTTCAGATAAGGAACCCGATTTCTACTAACGGTGTCGAATGTTTATTCAAATCACATTCAACGGCGTCTTTAAAGATGTTTTTTTCTTCGTTTAGTATTAACTGATCATAATAACTATGAATTCAACGGATTTTGGAAAAGGATTTTCTAAGAAATTGGCTGAATTCCTCTTAGATATATTTTTATGTATGTATAAAAATGCTCTTTATTTTGCAACAATGACGTAATTGTACAAAAAACAATTAAAATATGTCAATATATGCAGAAAGACTTTGATAACGTTATTTTTAATATGTCATTTTGGTAACAAGAAACGCTTGTCTTCTTATCAAGCCGAGTAGATGAGTTTCAGCGTTGAGTTCCATCATTTAATACAGAGAGTTTTACCACTAATTTCACTCGACCTAACCTAAAAAGTGAACAATCGTGAAGCTGTAATAATTGATTTTTCTTACTAATTGTACGTTTTGTACAGTGACAGTCCCTTAACAATACCAGTGTTGCGTTACTTGTCAGATTAGCTCGCTTGGTGCTTTCAAACTACGATTTCTGATCCCACTGGTAATGATGGCTTCATTTATTAAGTTATTTATTTGGTCTTAATTTTTTTTACTGGGAAGATAGTGGGGAATCGAGTATCTTAGCACAAGATTTCCTCGGCTTATCCTATTATACGCGAAATACGATTTAGAGATTTTTTATACTTTTTCTTTAATAAGAGCATAGCTTCTACGTTCTAAGAACTTGGTATCATGATACTAAAACTAACACTTATAACTTGTTGTTCTTGTCTTTAATAATTTACGCATAACAAATAAAATGTGTCATGTTCATATACTAGTAGGTTTATTTAGATAAATAACACAGAAATAAAGTTCAGAAACTGATATTATTCCAAGAAATAAATTATATATTTTTAAAACTTCTTTTAGATTCATGTATCCCATAGCGTGGTAGGCAGAAGGAACCTGGGATCATAGAGTTAAGACACTCCGTTTATATTCAGACACTTTCGTTCCTACTTTCGTTACAACTTCTGGAGGCATTGCGTGTTGAGTGGCAGAAACTTAACGCCTCAATTTGCTTCGTTGCCAGAGCGAAGAAAATGAAAATATTAAAGATTTAATTTCCATGACTGAGAATCGAATCCAAGACTAGCCGTATCACACGCTTGTGCCCCTGCGCCACTGGCGTATCACCTACCAATTAGAGGCAGTGGTGTGACATTTAGTATGAATTAATTATAATATAGCAACAGAACATAACAAGGCGCCATTGTATCGCTTATAAAGATAATTGTAAGTTCGATAAGGAGAGAGTAACAGCGTGTTACATCGCGTAGCTACGTAGATAGCGGTGTCAAATGTCGGTAGATAGTTGTGTCACCGTATGATTTTACGAGGAGAAATGTATTGTAAATGCTTTCACTTTTTTTATCTTGTTTTTTGTATTTTGAGATATAACTGGAATAAAGCTAGGAAGGATATTTTGTTGAAATATCAATTTCTTCAAATAACAGTTAATCATCAACACTCTTAATAAATCAAAAACTCTATTTTTTATTTGAAGCTGTGGCTTCTATTCCTTTTTGTCATGTCAAATAGAATCTTTTGTCAGTTGTGTAATTTGTTGCAATAAATGTAAGCTTATGTATTAATGTATAGGACTGCCTCGCTACCAGAGCAAAGAAATGAAAATATTAAGTATTTCATCCCCTGAGTGAGAATCAAACCCACAAACGACATGTGAATTCTATGAAAATGAATATCTTCCAACAGAAAAACAAAAGTAATATAAAAATGGTAAACATATATTATATTTACCAATATATTATACAATTACATATCATTTTGTATGAGATTCATTTCAAACTTCTCACGTATCGCTACGTCTTATTCAAAATACAAATCACGTATAAATTTACAAATATGGCCAATATGTCGAAATGTTAAAAACTATTTGTAAACGCTTTCTGAGAAACAATTCTTTGCAACGACTATTGAAATGTTATTTATTATCTATACTTTTATACTGAGTAATTGACAGGCAAGCAGGAATTCCGCGGCGGTAAACGCTGATATTTTCCTTGTACGCAATAAAATACGCGATTTTATGAAGTTGCGGGCGGCCATTAGTATAATCCTAGTAGCATTATAATATATTTTTATTAATTTACTATAACACTATGAGGCCGTCGTGTCACAACCGTTTCACTCTAAACACGACGATTGCGAGTTTGATTCCCAGTCAGGAGAAATTTTAATTTTTTTTTCCTCACTCTATTAACATGATAAAGTGTAGCGTTGACTTCCGCCACCCTAAATACAATGCCTTATATTGCAGGTTTTCTGTATCTACCCTATTACATACAGAATACGGTGCTAGCTAAAAGAACAAATAGAAATATAAAAAAATATTCAAATATTCAAATATAAAAAATGACAACTTCCTCCCGTTGGAAAGAAAAATAAAAATGGCCGGATCAATAAATACACTATCGTAAATATTACTCGTCATTAGCATTTATATAATATGATTCACCGATCGGTAACCCACTTGCGAATAAGTAGGTACTAACATTCACTATTACAATACCATACTTATATTAGTAAGAAACAATGGGTGCGTCGACCTTTATAATAAACGTGATGCAAATATATATATAAGTTTTAATAATAATTTATTGGTCGGAAATATGATGCTTATTATCTATATGTAACATAAGAAAAATGTAACTGGACGCTATATGTCCATGGAAGATATATGTGAATGTATGTAATGACTCAAATCAAATCAGTTTCACGCTTATCCCGCACACAGCAGAATTGGGAGAGGGAACATAGTATAAGACTCTCCGTTTCACATACAATGGACCGCTAATAATGGATTATTTTATTATTTTGCCTGTTATTATGTGCGTGTATGCATGTTTGAAAGTGATTTCGTGTACTTTACTATTCATAAAATTTTGTGTTCGCTTTACTTCAATCGGCTCATTAATGACAAAGTAGCGAGTCCGCGAGCGAGTCGCTACTCAGAAAGTGAAATTAAAATATTTCACTTTCTCGAGTGGGGTCACCACGACCTCAAAAAAAATGGAAATGAAAATAAGTCAAATATACTTAAATCCCAGAGTTGTGTTCGAACCCACAATATCCCGTAAATCCCGCAGACACTGTTTCACTGCGCCATGGTGTCCATAAAAGTAGCTAAAGACTTATAAGATTAAGGCAACATTAATAAAACACATGTTATTGACATTTGACAAGCAAGGATGCTACATAGTTAGTTTGTACTCAATTAAAAATAACTTTAAATCTTACGATATATCCTGCGATAAGTCGATACGATTTATTACAGCGATTGTTTGATAAGTATTAACTTTAATTTATTGTGTGTTTTATATTTTAATTGGTAATATAAATCTTCTTTACTGAACGTGTATTAGTTATAGGTTTAATGTATACACTTGAATGAATGAAAATAATTGAGTTCCGCGAGTGGAAATCGAATCTACAACCATTGCGTTATAGTCAGATGTTGTAGCGCTGCGCGGTGACAGTCTTATTCGTATTCTTGAATATATTTTTATAATATATACAATAGAAATCGCAAATAAAAGCCTGTCCACGCGGAGGCCCAAAGGATGACTGTATACGCGCCGCCGCCGCCGGTTGTGGGCTCGCTCGCCAAAGCGCGGCGTTAAGTGCCGCCACTCAACACGCAATGCCTCTAAAATTCGGCAAAAAGTGAAGAAAGGAATGTCTTAACACTGAGTTCCATCTGCCTACATACATTGCTGTG
>JBAIZZ010000207.1:738622-790540 GCA_037355905.1 Heliconius aoede | reverse complement strand
GGAGGTGCTGGTTCAAAGTCAAGTCCATGTGTGGAATTTTTGAAATTCAACTCGCTATATTGAAGATGGAGCAAAAAGCAACCAAGTTAGTTTATACCATTGAATGTTGAAAACCCTTACTGGAATAAAATGTGTAAATGACTTTTAAAAGGTCGTCTTAGTTTGCTGTTATATTTATATTTTGTATATTCGTATTTTTTATTATTCTTTCCCACATATAACCGGGTAGGCTTTTTCGGAGAATTCAATTCCCTTGAATAGGAATCGAACCCGCGATCCTTATGCGTACAATCCTACGCTATACCTCTGCGCAAGGACTATCTCACAAAACACATTTAATCACAAAAATGTTTCTGAACAGATGCCGTCGTGGCGTAGTGGCACAAGGCTGTCGCGCGTATACGCACCGGTTGTGGGTTCGATTCCCACTCGAGGAAGTGAAATATTTAATTACGTTAATATTTCCATTATCTTCGCTCTGGTGTCGAGGCAAAGCACGGCGTTGAGTTCTTCCAATCAACACGCAATGAATCCAGAATTCGGCAGAATGTGGGGAACGGAGTGTCTTAACACGAGACTCCCTCTGCTTACCCCGTGAAGCTGAAAAATATTTCTTAAAAAATGTATTTAACAAAATATATACGTCTTATTTCGTTATTGACCTATTTCAGTTCACCACGATGCAGAGTTTAAACAAATAACACTCGCTGTGTATCGTCAGACATTGTTCTAAACGTGTTAACTGCAGTCTAATGTGGGGTCAATGGTGGCCGTGTCGGCTAACAACAGTTAAATATACTTGAATGTGTTATAGTTACAATTATAACTGAGTCTATCGTGGTTCAGTGGCTGCCTGCAAGCGCCTTGGATCCCCACTCTACGGAAATTAGCGAACTAAGTGTAATCAAATATTTATATTATGATATATAACCAGAATGTAAGAGTCTATTGTGGTGCAGTGGGAAAGATCTCACTGTGAAAAATATTATATGTAAATATTGTATTCATATCCATTTAGTTTTCTTTAAGTTAGTAGTTTTTAACTTTAATAAGTAATAACTGCATTCAGTTCTTTCACTGTACGCATAATACCCTGATAGTGGAGAAGGACTGCCATCCCTGCTGTATACGCGACACAACTTGAAACTGATAAAAAATATATAAAAAAATCAGTAGATACAAAATTAATATTCTTGTCACATTTACATAATTATTCATCTCATCGAAATTTTAACTTTTTGGATTGACTGATGGATTTTATATAATTTGAAGGCAAGGCAAAAATATATATTTAAGTATCATTTTAAATACTTTATTAAAAGTTTTATTTACAGATCTTATGTGATTGTTAAGATCTCCTTTAAATAATATGATGTCCTTTGAGAGTATTCGTTTAAGTCTATTTTCATCCTTAATGAGCTAAAGTATTACAATAATTAAAGTTATAAAATTTATTTTGTGCATTTATTCAAAGGATAGTGTAATTTATATTTCAAACCGCGCGTAAATCATATAAATTACTATAATTGGAATAGTGATTACCAATTATATTAATTTTAATAATGAATTTTGTAATGAAGATAGAAAATATTTAATGTTGTTTCAACTGTAATATTATAAGTTTATAAATATTATAAGAATAGATTAATAAGGCATCACTCATCTTTAGTGTGGACAAAAATAATATAAGATCACTACTAACTGCTAGTAAAGGATAAATAATAAAGAAAATATTTTGTGTTAGGAAGGTTTCCAGAGGAGCGAAGAAATTAATATTTCATATATTCACATTGTGGACACCCGTCCATTGCGTTGCGGGCTCAGAGTAGCGCCTGGGACTTGGGACCAATAAGTAAAATAAAAGAAAATTAAAAAATATGTGTATAAAGTGTAAAAACTACTTAACCAATTCAGAAATTTGGACTGTCAAACAGTTATCCTCCTTCTTTTGAAATCGGTTAAAAGAAGTACATTTTAAGCTTTATAATAATATAACTTATACAACTTGCTGATGCAACATGCAGATAACACGTAACCCCCTTCAACACACATTTATTTACATGTCATTAAAATAAAATAAATAAATGTATGACGCTGACAAAGTCAAAGGTTGGCCTATGTCCGTTTATTGTCTATGGAAGATTTACATAAAATTGTATTTAAGAACCATTTTAGGAGAATAGTTAAGATAGTTATCTATTTAAAGTTTAAATAAAATAAAAGGCTTTCCAATTAGGGAATTGATTATATTTTTAAATTATATTTAATTTTATGTTATGGCAGATACGGTACTCGCCTGATAAGAGGTTACGCAGTTTACTTGTTATCTGCAATAATTAATAGACATTTGCTTAGTCATTATTAGTTCAAAACATATAATATTCAATATTATTTATATAACATTAATATACGGATGCAAAGTTTACGCATTAAAATTGAAACTTCATTTTTTTCAGACGAATATTACAAGATATAACAGTTCGAATCATTGGGGACACAATGATCTGTAAAAGACTTGACACTTAGCTTTGCCAAGAGACATCTGCTCGCTGTGCGTTCTGAAAATCTGTTTGACGCGCGTCTATCTCCACCTTAAAGGCAGGCAACGCATCTGTTGCTCCTCTGGTGTTGAACGGAGTCGTGGGCGGCAACGACCACTTACCATCAGGTGTCCAAAAAAAGGATAGACTGAGGGAAGTTAATGTAAGACACTCCGTTCTTCACTTTCCACTGAATTTTCTTTTTGGTGTTGAGTGGCAGAACTCATAGCTGCGCATTCGCCTTGGAACCAGAGTAAGGAAATTAAAAAATAAATATTTAATTGATTCAAGTAGGAATTGAACTGACACCCTGTCGGGTTTACAGTCGCACGCTTGTTCTACTTCGCCACGATGGCCTTATAAAAACTTTTAAGTGTGATTAAACGATCAATGCTCAACCATTACTTGCATATAACTGACTTCTTTAAGGGTATTTCTGTAACATTTACATAATTTACAACATTTTCTAGGAAAAGTTAAGTTGAAAATATCTTTTAAAAGTCTAATAAACTCTACTTCTAAAGTGTTCTACTGTAAAACTAGAATAAAACACCCAAAAAGGCCGCCATAAACGTAGCATTTCTCGAACTACTTAAAATCAATGTTTTCAAGAAAGAACTGCTACCATTTATTTAGTCGTGACGTGAATAGCTCTCTTTATTTAATGCTTCGTCGCGTTTTAAAGAGTCGCAAACTGTAGAGTACCATTTACTAAATGTGAGCGTGGGAGGGATTGGCCCTCTCTTTCACGCTTGTTAAGCTTTGAACAGGTGGAAGAGGGTGGAAGCACTAGTGGAATATGCAAGAGTTAAATTAATTAGATGTTAATAAGAACTGTTAAAGAAACTAAAAGGAATGGAGTTCACTCCAAAGAGTAGTTAGAGTACTTGAGTACTGCAGAATATTTAAATGTACAGGTATATAATGTATAAAATGGATATATATTTTTCTACTAACTGTGAACCTTTCTCTGCATTTAAACTAAAATGAAACGTACTAACTTCTTCCTCTAAATGTTTTGTGACTT
Organism: Heliconius aoede; assembly: GCA_037355905.1. NCBI lineage: Eukaryota > Metazoa > Arthropoda > Insecta > Lepidoptera > Nymphalidae > Heliconius > Heliconius aoede. The sequence continues at coordinate 786,973 of JBAIZZ010000207.1, read as the reverse complement.
AATTATGAAAGAGCTTGTTCAAATAACTTGTACTTCATTGTTGCCCAAACAATTTTAAAGTTTGAAATTTATGAAATGTCTCAAAATAAACAGAAAATGGAGAACGGAGGGTCTTTTTGCTAAGTTATTAGAACCTACAAAAAATAACTATCAATACTGAGTAAAACTCGAAAGTCTTAGTTATTTTTTGAACTTATTTATATAAGATCAATAAGCATAATTCATTTGAATTATTCAATTTCAATTTAATTCAATTTTTTAAGACTTCACTGTTCTTTTCCGTAGAGCAAGTGAGTCAAAGGGAACCTCGTATAAAGACGCTGTGTTCCAAATTTTCTACCTATTTTTCGATACATTTACATATACGTAGATACGTACGTAACAATAGTATACGTTACAGGCAAAGTATATAACCTAATAAATTACACGATTTTAAATATTACCCAATCACCAAAAATAAACTTATCATTAAGATTATTAATCGCTTACAGCGAGTGTCAATGGCATGGTGGGTAAAAAACTTCTGTTGCATTACCATGAGATTAGATAAAGCCTTCTTTATTACCATTTGTCATGCTCAAACGATTTTTATTTGTTGCTATTCAATATACTAGTTTTTACCATGATTTTTGTCTATTTCTTTTGTGTGTTCTTAGCTATTTTTAAATATAAAAAGGCTGTGTTAAGGTTGAATATAAAATTGTACTTATTTATTACAAGATTATAACATACAAGAGAGAAGTTAGTGTAATAACATTCCATTTTTCGTGCTTATATATATAATAGTCTATTAGAATAAAGAATAATTTGAATTCGTGAAAGTCTATGTAGACTCGCGGAACTTAACGCTGCATTTTGTCATGATAGAGCATATTATTTTACTATATTATTATTTTTTTTATAAGAATTAAATATTTAGAAAAATACTTTTAATCTAAAAAGCTCATTTAGAGAAAGCCCGACTAAAGTAAAACCACGAGCGTAATCTTCAAACGGATGGGTTACATTGCTCTCATACATTACATAAACGAAAACAAGCATTGAAAACACAAATAGATGTACGATAACCGATTTGGAACGTCGTAAATCAGTTTGTTACAATTAAATGTTAAGCATATCTTGGGCTAAGTTCATAAAGGATTTCTTATAATATATTTTTTTAATAATAGCACATATACATATAAGAAAGTAGAACAAATATTATTTGGACAGACCGCATGACTTTTCTTTATGAGGATATCGGGAAAAACGTCTTTTACTCGTCCTATTAGAAATAGAGGGAAAGAGAAAGAGAAAGAATATAGTATACTCTTTAACTTACCTACCTATTTCAGTTTTCTGAGGCTAGAGTAGTAGTAGGTTTTCTGTCAGTTATTTAGTGAGAACATATATGTAACTACTTGGCTTGGCTAGTGATATAAATTTATGCCTATAATTCCTATTCTACAAACGTTGTTTCAAGTGCTACTACAATATGTAATGCCTTTTTATTACATCTTTGTTCTTTGTAAAACACCACGGATATCGATGAACGATGAAGAATGCAAACAATTTTTATAGGCGATCGAATTTAAAATTGAAATCAATACTACATATATTAGGAAAATATTTAAATAAAATAGCGAGATAAAGTTGACAAACTCAATCAATTTGTATATTCATGAAAAAAATCTATAAAAACGGAAAATAACAAAAAAATGCTTTTGAGTAAAATATAATGTATCACATAGTAACATATGATTTTTTTTTAGTTTTATAATAATATATCTCTATCTATAGAGTGAAATAAACTTTTAAAAATGTTAAAATACTCCTGAATTTATCGTCGTGTACAAATGACACAAATTTGAAATGCGAATGAAACATAAATATTAATTTAATATTTAAATTATAATAAAATAAAAAATCTTTTAAAGTGTGAACAACGGTTTACGACACTCGGCTCACTTTACCAGCAGTATTGTATCGTAATTGGAATGTCAGTGAATGATCGATATTTATCTGAATCGATTCTAAAGAAACGAGTTTTATAAATCGGATTACGTAAAAACTTTTCATTATGTCTTGAGATGATCATCTTAAGATTTCAGAGCGATGTTGTTTATGTATATATTTCGTTTTAACTCAAATTTGAGTACATATTTGTTAAAAGTGCCGTTAAATAATTTATTTTTTTAAATGATTACTATTTTCTTTAGATATTTATTCCATTCCAAAAATCCATATAATTTTTTTACACATGCATACTTTTGTCTGATTACCAGACCGAAAAAAAATATATTAAAATTTTCAATCCCACGAGTCGAATCGAAGAATTCGAAATTGAATTCACAACCATCATCATTGTCATTCTAACAGTTGCACGCTTGTGCCCCCCACTGCAATACAAAACTACAAAAACCACTTGGATTTTCCTTGAATTTCTGTATAGGGATTTAATATTAAATGGAGAAGCTTGTCTGATCTTAGAGGGACAAAAGTGGGTATAAATAAAGAATTAACAATAATTAATTAAATCACAGTATATTATACTCAAAAATCATTCTAAAACCCGTCGACCCGCATGTTGCGTACAAACAATTATAAAGACTTAAGTAATTAAGAAGGGTGAATCTAATTCTCATATAGGCGTGACTTTTATAAAGTAAGGTATAAATTAAGATGCATGTGTATGATTAGAGCTGACAGAGTAGAAGTGATATGTCTCGTTTAAAATGCAGCTAGGATGTATAATATAATGTTTTTACTACATGCTATATGCCGCACATAACAGAGCAGAGGGCGCTAGTTAACACTAGTTAAGACACTCTGTTCCCTACTCTCTGCTTAATTTTATAGAGAGCTCAGTGCCCTGTTTATAATTTGCTTTCCCTGCTATATTCAGGTTAAAGTGAGAAATTAAAAAATTATATTAATATTTATTTGTACGAAAAGTGGATTCTAAATTGTCTTAAGAATCCTAGAGACAAGAAATATTATCACATTCATAATACATACATTTTTCAACACGTTTCTTAAACGCAATCGAAATTCGTAATACCTACTAAGCTAGCGTGTAATAGGTTTCCGTGCGCACGCGCCGGTTTCATATCAAACGTAGAGGCAGACGCATAGTACAAAGAATATAATAAAAAATATAAAAAAAATACTTATTTTGTTAACTTCACGCTGTACACCGCTTGATATAGAGCAGTTAGAGGAACTTAGTGCCCTCTGACTAAGCAGGTAGGCACAGACACTCCGTTTCCCGCCCATTTTTTGTAGCTTTGCATGTTGAGTAGTAGAACTCAACCCTCGATTCCTACGAGTTGCAATCAAACCCACAACCATAATGTTTACAGATAGACTATATATCATTGTACTATAGTAGCTGCTTATTATAAATATATTTTATAATTATTTTATTTTGACTATTTATTAAAAAAAAAAAAAATACTCTGGTACAGAGCGACATGCAACGGGTGTCTGGCAATGGTGGGGTTTTGATATCCAGTCTAGGGAAGGAATAATTATAAATTTAATTGTCATTGCGAGAAGATAAATCAGTTGAGTTTCGATATGAGACATGTAATGTCTAGAGATAGGGACAGACAGATGATTATTGGATTATACGCCATGCGGAAAACAGTGTGTATTTATTTACATTAAAAGTAAAAAATAGCAAAAATCCTTACTCCCTATTAGACATTTTTAAGAATATAAAATGTATACAACGTTATAAAATCGTTCGAGAACTTCGTCTTTATACAAAAAACTTTTTATATAAAATTTTAAAGTAGAAAATTAAGCTAAAAAAATTCACGATGCAATGCAGTACATGACTATAGATAGTAGTTCTACTAAGTACTAGAAATTTATTTCTTAATATGAAGTTATTAGTATGTGAGGAAATTATAATTCAGAATTAAAATTTTTCATTGTAAGATCTATTCGTTCAAATTGACAAAAATCTATTTGTATTGGATAGCGTTATAAATATATGTATAAATTATTTTTTCTTGTTTGACAGGGCCGCCTGTGTTCATTTATCCTACTGCGAAATAAAAAGTTCTTATGTTGTGTTATATACTGATTTTATGTTATTTATGTCATGTCACGTCAATTCACGTCACGTTACGTTACGTTGATCTGAAGTTAGAGATTAAAGAATTTCGAATAGAGTATATATAGTATAGAGAATTTAGAATAGAATAAAGTATGTATCTTCAACTTCACGATTTTTCTTCGTATTTTTACTGCTGTTAACTGTGTTGTGTGTGTGGGTTCGATTACTACTCGGGGGAATTAAATATTTTCAATTCGTTGCTCTGGTAACGAACATGCTATATCTCCCGAATTCAGCGGACAGTGAAAAAAGAAACTGTCTTAAAAGATTAATCTAGATACTAGATTCGCAGGATCCCTCTGCCTACCTTTGTGCAAAATACTGCGTGAAGCTGAAAAGTGTATGTAACTTTAGTTTTCAACATTATTGAATTCAGAAATACAGAAAAACTATATACAAAAAGTCACTTCTACACATTTTTCTTTGACCTATGATAATGACCACCAAGATCGTGAAGTACGTGGCGGATGTTAACACGCTTATTGAAACGTATCCTTAGGATGCAACTGACCGAATATTAAAACAGTTATGTTATACAAGCGCTTATAATTATTAATAAAATTTTTATAATCATAGATTTTTTTGCTGACTGAGCGGTTTAATCTAGAAATTAGTTTATAATTTTAGAGGGATTTGTTATAATATATAAAAATCATATGAAATCAGCTTCACGCTGTATCCCACACACATCAGTCATCAATAAAAAAAAATTACCTACTTTAGACATTAGCTTTAAGCATAACGAGTATTTACTTTGGAAACTATCATCCATAACAAATATACCTACACTATAACGACTTATTCTTCAATAAAGACAAATATTAAACATACAAACTATTACCAAAATCTATTACTTGAAAGATAATCCAAACTGCAATTATATTTGAAGTTATCGAATAACAGAACTTAACAAGGGTTCCCTTTCCTCATTAATACATTAAATACATATTAAGATATGATTCCGGGAGGGTCCTATTCAAACACCCCGTTGTTGGGATATTCAGTTGTGTTGTTATGAACAGGCTTATGACTATTTGGGTTCTCCATTTGCATATTCATTTTGTGTAGAGCCTGAGATTTACCTGAATTTCGGTGTAAATATTGAGTTATTTTATTTTAAGCAATATAAGGGAATTCTAATAATAAGATATTTTGTTTCTGATGCACTGAAGTTTTTGGAGACATTGCATGTTGAGCGGCGACCTCAAAAAAATTTCAGTCGAATGCTATGTCGCTGTATCACGACGGCCTCACTTCTAATGGTTTTTATTTATGATACATTTCTTTATTTTCAGTTTTATAATTAAAATTTTTACAGATTTGCTTTTTGTCCTTCATATATCAGGTTAACCTAATGTCTAAGACACTTTATTATCAGTTCTCCTCTTGCGTTTGAGACTCTTGTTCTTAGTAGAAATCGTACCTACAACCTTCGCATTTGCAGTTATCTTACTTTGCCATAATGGCTTTCATTCTTTGTAAGTCGATAAGTGAAACAGCTAATGATATGAGTAGGCAGCTCCTTTTGCTGACTTAGCAAAAACAGGACAACTAATTTAAAAGTAATTATATATATATATATATGTATATAATTACCAAGGAAATAATAAAAGACAATAACTAATAGTGCGGTAGTCTTAAAAGAGAATATAAATTATTAAAAAAAACAAAATTCTATAACAAAAGAAGATCTTTAAACCACCCACCGTAAGGCCAGTATAATAGATTTTAAAAGCCGTGGCACACGAAAATTGACCACGATTCTTGGTTTTTGCAATTTTTTCTGCCTATACGGTCTCTTTGACTTTAGTATAAGATGGCAAAAAAGTTTCATTTCCAGATCAGTTTTGGGCGCAAAGTACGAGTTACGATGCGTAACAAATTGTTTAAGAAATCACCGCGTGTTTTTAATTCTATTTGAATCCGTCGTGCCTTAGTGGTACAAGGGTTCGATGCTTCATTTTCTCCCTCTCTTAATAAAACAGGGCTTAGCGCTTATAAAGTGTCGATAAATTTCTCTTATCTGTATCTCTATAATTCTGTAAAACTTCTGTAAAACTTTCGAGACATTGCGTATTGAGTAGCCGGACTTAACGCCACGCTTTGTCTTGTTACCGAAGTGAGAAAAAAAAATAATGTCTAGGTTCCCAGGCTTCCTTTACCTATTCTATTATTTGTTCATATTGTTATATGTTCACCGATTTCTACCTATTTTTCGGAATCGGTTAAACGTAATTACACTTATAACTCACAAATACTTTATTTATATCGTGAGTCACGCGTACACTGCGAGTAGGTACCTATACTAAATATGGATGAACGAATTAAAATAATACAAGCGGCGGCCGAGGTGAGATATGGGTTAACATTATTTGAATAAACAGGATTCGACCTTACGTCCCATCCGCATTAGCATATGACAACGATGTGGCTGTACTGGGTATTTGTTAGATGTATAGGTCACTGTATGGAGTAAAAGTAAAAGAAATTTCATAATAATACATTATACTTATACTTATACATTATACTTATAGAACTTAACTACTTTTGACGAGCTAACTTGACTTCATCAAAGTGATGGGTGACATGTCGTCGATTAATTAAGAGAGTTAGGCTATTCCTACCATTTCTTTTGATTATTTTATAAGGTCCCTTCCAAATAGGAGAAAGGGCTTTACGCATTCGTATTTTTCACCTTTTGCTTTTGATTCTTTAACAGACATTTTATATAATATTTATTTTATACAGAATAATAAAAACATAAATCGATGTTACGTACGTAAGTCTGATAAGCAACGCTATTTAGTTACAACATTTCTGGAGCTCGATAATAAAACTGGACTTATAGTAGAGTAGATGTTGTATATAGGAGCAAGAACATTGTAGAACGTGTATAGCGCAGATGCCCAGGATTAGGTTCGACAGGATAATGCGTCGACAGGATGTTGAATTGAGTTCGTATAGCACTTTTGACACTCGCGAAAAAGTATATTATAACACTTTCACTTTTTCACTGAATTCTTTTGAAAAGCGAGCCAGATCGAAGACGTACCAAGGATACCTTCGCCATCGGTATCCCACCGCTTTCACCAAATTTGTTATGACGGTTTGTCCCGAAGTCTTTATAAAAAAAGATTTATAGGGAATAAAAATGTTTATTTTTATTCCCTATACCAATCGATTGTGCAGCACATTTTAAACCACTGCGCCACGACGTACATTAAATTTAATAATTATTTTTTTTGATTATATAAAATATATATTTATATTTATAAGTATTATGTATAAATATATATGTATGATAGATATGATATTTTTATATTTAGTGTGTGAAAGATTCCTCGGTGCATTTTAAAAAGGTGACACAATAACTATAACTCCCAGAAAGGCCCATTAAATCTGTTGTCTCGTTAACGCGCGTCGCAACACTAAGTGTTCTGGATATCTAAAGACAGTTAACTTTAATTAGATTTAATTTGACGATATATTTATTGGCGCCTTTAATGGTCAACGGTTTAAGAGGTCAGTCGAGGCGCAGGGGCACAAAGTGTTCTGTAAAACTGATTGGTTGTGGGTTCGATCCCCACTCGAGGAGATGAAATATTTATTTTAATTTATATTTATATTTTTTCGCTCTGGTGTCGAGGCAAAGCGCTAGGTTAACTTCTGCCACTCGACACACAATGCTTCCAGAATTCGGCAGAAAGTGGGGAACCAACTCTCTTAGCAATGAGGTTCCCTCTGCCAGACTCGACACTCACAACAGATTCGACACTCACAAAAGCATATCTCACGTAACTCTACCTAGCTTTTAAATAGTGACCAAATATAACTGAGAAAAGGAACAAAGATCAATCAAAGTGAATCACGCAGTCAATCTTTCTCACAGCATCTTATATCTTAATGGCATATCTATACAATTTATATTCTCTTCCACACGCCGACATCGACTTTAGAAACTGTTGATTGACGTTTTTTAATTAACAAGACCCGTTTCAATATTTATGTTTAAATGCGTAATTTCTTTTAATGGTCGCCGCCGAATGATCGATGGTGTCGAAGGCTTGAGTCTAATGTAAGATATACAGTAATGTTACTATTTGATTGTTAATGATTTGTCTATGGCCAGGCCCAAGGAGGCTCGTGGAGCAATGGGATTCGATAATTGGGTTCAATCCCCCAGTCGGGGTAAATTTTTATATTTATTTTAATTTCATTGCTCTCATAGAAAAAACGTGGCGTAGAGTTCTGCTAATCTTCATGCACAAATTTTATGGATAATGGGAAACGGAATGTCTGGACACCAGGTTCCCTGCTGCATATATCAACATATTCCATAATGTAACATTACAACTGTTATAAATATATTTTTTGCACACGTCGTTTGTCGTTTCTTATAATATAAAGCTTTTTATATGAAAATGCGATATATTCAAAGATATAATTTACCTATGCCTGTTAGTCATCAAGCAAGTTATTACCTGTATTGTGTTTAAGAAGCAGTCCATTCTGAGTTTATGGATCGTAAAACTAATCTCAGCGATGGTATTGCACTCTCGTGGCCTATTCCAGCTGTTCCATACAAAGTTGAGGTACGGTACTATTACGGTATTATTTTAATTATTTTATATCTACATATATTTGGAATGTGTTTCTCTCTCTCTCTGCTCTCGGTCGCTCTGCCCACTACTATTCTCTCTCTCTCTCTCTCTCTCTCTTCACCTGTGTGACTCTTTGAATGACATTTCATTATGTCGAGAGGCTATCGAGGCACATATGGTTGTGCGTTCGATACTCAGGGAAAAGGCGAAACTTTCTATAGAGTGAAAATACTAGATTTTTCTGCGTACACTTCAATGCAGGAAAAGAGCGAAGCTGCGTAATGCGGGACGGAACCCAATGCTTCTTTAACAGCAAGTGTGGCAATCGAATCTAAAACTACGTTAACGCTACATTCAACGTACATTCTGCTGCGCCATGATGACGTTTACTTTATTTTATATTTTTAAATGAAAATATTTTATCAGACAATATTGACATTTTCGAATAAAATATAGACAATGCAGACAGTGATATTTTAAAATTGTTAGCTGTATGCATCACGCTGTATCCCGCACACAGCAGGGTAGACAGAGCTTATGTCAAATTATTTCTTTTTATATTATGTGCATTTGTTAATAAGTTACTTAGATAATAATAAAGTATATATAACAGTTCAAGCACGACTTGTCTACATTTTAGTTTGAAAACCGCATTGGGCAACTACCGACTCCATCTCTAGTTCATAGAATAAAGCCCTTTATTTTGATGCTCGTACTAGGTGGATTGTACAAAAAATTGTAATTCGCCATTTTGTTGCGCCGGCCATTTTGGAGATTTTTTCTCTCTAGATCATACGTACACTACGATTAACTAAGTCATAATTATATTTTCTTAGTGGCGTCAATACATTGATTTCTTATATCAGTACAATGCCGTACACAGATAATTAAATTGTCACACTAAGAAGCATTTGAAGAAAACAAAGCAAAAACTTGGTACAAATAAAGATTAACGAGAAATCAATCGTAACGTGTCCCTTGGATAGAAAACACGTCCGTGCAATCAATTTTAATCTGTGATCAATCCACGTGTTGATTTTTTGTCTCACTCTCTCTTAATACAAAACAATCATGAGTGGATGAAATAGCAATGTCAATAAGGCTGGTATAGGTTTTGATGGAGGTGCCATTACAGCCTACTTTCAGAATTAAAGTCCGCTAAAGAAGATTGAACGATGGTTCTTATCTGAAGACAATGATGTAGGCGAAAACGTTAATAGATTTGATAAAAAATTAACTTAATTTAGATAAAGTGATAGGATATTTCTTTATTGCTTTACGCTGTATCCTGCACTACTATTAGTAGGGCTTGACACTTGATTGAGAAGGTTAAGAACCTAGTGTCAAAACACCCTTTCCATATTCTACTAATTCTAATTTAAAAAAAAATTGTAATTTTCGAAATATTCGAGTTACCAGAGCAATGAAATGTTAATAGTTATTTTTCAATTGAATCCACAACTGTCATGTTGACCGTCAGGCCTGCGCTGCTGCAGCGCGTCGACCTCAAAATATATTAGTCAAATGTCAACTTTTACTAATGCCTGTCAAAGCAGCTTGTCTCTACTTTCGCTCGTTGAAACTAACTACTTTATATATCAATCATAATGTCATGTTGTTATTAAGAGTAAATATTTAAATGATTATATGAATAGATTTTAATCTTATTCAATTTGTAGTATGCATAATTTATATGTTTTATATGAAAGACAACTTGAATTTAGCCTGCCTTGAATTTACCTGCTATGTACGACATAGCAGGGTAGGCTGAAGGACCCTGGGAATACATTCCTAAATCTTTCGACTTTCCCGCCTCCATCTTTTGCCAAATTTTTGAAGTAATGTTAAGTGACGGCGTTTAATACCGGAGCGATTGCCATGCGATGTAAATGGGAATCGTACCCACATCTCTACCCAGTCGAAAACGACTGGCCTCCTAAAAAAATTAAAACGTCATCATAATAAATCTTATAAATACATTAAAGCCTTTTAGCAAAACAACCACACGTTGATTGATTCTTAAAAAGGCAAAGAAATGTATTTTAAAACATTTTCGCCAGATATAATAAGCTGGCTCGTGATTCGAGAGTCACGACTTGGGAGACCAAATTTTAATCAGACTCGAGCAACTCACGACTGTATACATTATTTAACTCCTACTAATGTTCGTTCTTAATATTTTGGTTGTTTCAGTAGTTTTAGTAGCAAATTTAGTTGTTCCAAACCCTTTAATAAAAAAAATATGTACGTCTATATTACCGTTATAAAGCCAAAGATTTTGTTTGGTTAAACATGCTGATCCCAGGAACTACTGGTCTGAACAATTTTTCTTACGTTAGAGAAAGCCTTCCTTTATTAGAATACTATTTATAGAGGAAGGTTATAGGCTATATTATGTCACATTAATCGTTTCGTTATACTCCGGGACGAATTTGAACAAATACAATTTTTGAGTATAATTAAGCTTTATCATTTAAGTTAATTTATCATCAAAAAGTAGAAAATGACAATAATATATTTCTTTCTATATATAACAATGGATATACACACATTATTTTGGTACATATGTTGCAACAAAATGGCGTATTAATGACATTTTTTCTATTATAAATTCGATTTAAATATTACATAGATACTCTTAATAATGCAGTGAAAGTCAAGCGGCGTCTAGTTCTAATATTTTACACTTTTTTTTTTTACACTGACGTATTTATATCAAAAACTAAGCGAACACTTAGCGCCATTATGTATTTAAAAAGTCCTTTAACCATTTCTTAGTATTTATATAATAGTATATATACGAGTATGTATATTTTTTTTTATGGGAGAGGACAAGGCAAACGAGCGTTCGGGTCACCTGATGGTAAGTGATCACCGCCGCCCACGACCCCATGCAACACAGTGGCAAGGGCCACTACTTCACGCCGGTTTAAAATGCCGGGGGTGGTATTAAATCCGGTCGAGTCTTCCCATGCGTGTTGCCATTACTGGCGACGTAACTCTACCACACGTACTTTAGTCGACTCTTACGACACCGACAGTCCCAGGGTGATCCTATTCTAAGCCGGGACCACACGGCTGACTTCACCAGAGCGAAGAAATGAAAACATAAATAAATATTTTCTTTCCTCGAGTGGGAATCGAACTCGCAACCAGTCGATTGTGCAGCACAATTTGTACCACTGCGCCACGACCAGCCTCAAACTCATGCTTATGAATTCTTAAAAATAAAATTACACACAAAAAGTACAAATGCATTATAATTTTGCATATGTAGTATATAGTATTTATATAGGTAGACCGGAAAATTGAACGTCGCTAAGGTTCTAATCAAACAATCAAAATTTCCATACATAATATACGCGGCGCCATACAAATTAGAAGCCCGAGGGTCTGGCTTACCGGCTGTTTTAGCTTGCCTGAGAACTACCAGATGACTATATAGGATTTGTCATTTTCGTTTTGTGGATATGGTATTTTAATATGTCATTAGTTTTCTGCTTCTCTGTTTTTTTTAAGTTGTTAAATTTCACCATTTAATGGTGGAATTCAACATGATTCATCTTGTTACTGAACGAGAAAATAACTCATGGCAATATTGAGTTATTAAAAAACAAATTAATAATACACTAAATTTGACAGTTTAAGTACTTACTATACCTATAAATAAACATAATGTTTTTTTTTTATTTTTTTAATAATTTAATTCGTTTGACCTGTCCTTAACAGTCTGTCTGAAGATACAACTTAAGACTCACTTTCTGGCTTTTCATAACCTAAACTTTGAAAAGTTAAAAAAAGCCGAGTTAGTTTTTTTTGTAAACCTTACTTAAACTCTTCGTCGACAGTCCGCTGAGTTCTGAAAGCATAGCGTATCGCGCAAGTAGCAAGCCGAATAAGATTTTAGTTGAATTTGCATTGTTATGCCACATTATAAGCAAGATCGAGAGATAAGGGATTTAAGTAAAAAAAATACCGCTTTATTTGACGAGTAAACTTTATAACGACTGTTAAAACGAAAAGGCTGGAATAAATCGTGCTTATATATATATTGAAATTTAATGCTTAATGCTTATAATGAAAATAAGTTATAGCCGCAAGTTGATGACAGAAATAGATGAAAATAATCATAAACAAAACAATTAATGTATAAAGTATATAAGTAATATATAAGTGTAACCACTTACATTCCAACCTAAGCCTTTCGCCTCAATTCGAGAGAATATATACTAAGTGGTTGAACTGAATTAAAAATAATTTAAAATATAATTATCCAGTATAGAATCCACAATCATACCTCTAAAACATCCTTCTATTCTGTAAGTAAGAGAGCCAAGGGGGGGTGGAGATCTCGGTTGAGGAATGGGGACCCCATATGACATATATGAAGAGGTTGATGAGAGTGCTCTCTGGCTACTCCGCTAGGGCGTATAAGGCGTGAAGCTAAAAAAAATACGTATAATATTACAATACCGCATCCATAATCAAATTTGGCAGTCACCGACGTTTATTAGCCAGGTCCCTGGAGTGTGCCGGTGTTTTTCCAAGGGGAACGCGACCTGGTATAAAAAATTCACTCGAACCAAAGTAGCCTACACCTGCACTACCTCGCTATTGGATTTTCTTACCGTTGGGCGTTTTATGAATTATTGATTGTCTGTTATTGTCGGAAATAATGGGTTTTCTTTTGAATAAAAAATTATTTTTTTTTTTTTATGGAAAAGGACAAGGCAAACGAGCGCACGGGTCACCTGGTGGTAAGTGATCACCGCCGCCCACGACCCCGTGCAACACCAGAGGAGCTGCAGGTGCGTTGCCGGCCTTTTTATAATTACAATGTGCTAAACATTTGTTTTTCTTAAAATATTATACATTAAGTTATTAATATTAAAAATGAAGTACGCTTTTTTAGTGTTCTTTTGAAAAAATAGTTAAAATTTGGTGGAACATATGTTATGAATATTTGTCTGCGATTTGATGAGGTAAAGTACAGTGTATATAATAATATACATATTTTTTATATATTTTAAATAAATTGCGATATTTTGAATTATTTTGTTTTAGCTTCTCGTTGAGGAACATTAGAGTAGACGGAACTTAGTGGCAGTTCATTCTCCACTTTCCGATCAATTTATCTATACTATTCTCTCTCTCTCTCTCTCTACTTCTTCAAAATGAATAAGCTCAAATTTCTGCGCCTTAATACTTAAAAAAAAACAAAACAAAATAACGAAATGACGGTTATATAAATTCAAATGTAATTATAATAAAAACGTTTACACTACGACTAATTGCTTGACGGACACTTTGACAGCCTACTGTGCTTATTATTCGTGAAATTGATAGTTAAATTGTAGTTTATTTTATTTACAAGGGGTTGTTTTAACATGTGTTAGAGTTAAGTTAAATTATATTATATGTGTGCATGTGTTATTTGAAAGCTTTAAAAGGAAACATTACTCAGCTCTGACATATTCAACGATATAAAAGGATAAGTGTTAACCCTTCAAATGTAATTAATATACATAAACTGTGTCCAGTTGCATATAAATGTAAAATTAAGAAAATATATTTTCTTAATTATAAAAAATCGATAGATTCAAATTTTTATTGTTATTTTGGTCGATCTGGTTTTTAGTTAGTTTTGTTTATTAGGTTCATGCTATGAAAACTTATAATAGCACTGTCATCGATCAGATTTTCTTTTACACCTGGCCGTAAGAACTTCTTTCAATCAAAGAATTTAATATAATAAAAAAAAGAGAAATCACTTCGTCAATTTCATAAGATAAATTCAGTAATGAATTCCAACAGCCGTTTCGACCAGCTATGAAGCCGTTTAAATTAATAAAATATGAATTTTGGAATATTTATCGCTGTATCGTATACGGACGGCTATTCAATATTCTGGCACATAACGAGGTACAGGTAAGAGGCGGACCGACGGATTCAATTTACTCGCGTGTTAAAAGTACTATTTCACTTGTGACCGTATACATAGATAATAAATAATTTGCTTTTGTTTGGCAAATTTGTCATCAAATATTGGTGGATTCGAATTTATGACACTGAATTTTCAATTCATAATTAATACTAAGAAACAGACGTACGTAATTTAAATATTTCATATTTATAACGAATGATAGAGACACAAAGGCACTGTACCCCCACGGTTGTGGGTTCGATTCCCACTCGGGGGAAATGAATTATTATTTCTTATTATTTTTATTTGTTCGTTCATTGGACAGACAAAAGAAAATGGAGGGTCTTAACGATGGGTTCACTGTTTCAGTACTGAGAGACTTTATGAATAGGTAATATATGAGCAAAGTGGAACACACCAGCCGCACTTCAGCGGGGCTTTGACAAAGACAGTGTTCGAAGCAATATTAATGAGACATCAGCGCCCATTTCATGTTCTTTCTAGCCAAAACACTTTGGTGTTGTACTTATATATATATGTGTGTGTGTGTGTGTGTGTATATGTACATATTTAAATAAAAGTTTCATTTCTCTAGTTTATTGATCAAAAGCCTTTTCTTTTGTACGCGTAATGAAGGGTATTCACAAAAGTTGTTATAACCACATTGTTTCATCATTTTTTGATAGTCAAGGAAATGAAATATTTCCATTTCCTCGCTCTGGTAACTAGGCACAGCGCGGCGTTGAGTTCCACCACTCAACCAGCAATCGTTCTAGAATTCAGCGAATAAAGGCGATCAGAGGAGTCTTAATGAGAATGTAGAACACTAGGTTCCCAAATTCCTTCAGCATATCATACTATAAGAAGGAAGCAACAAATACAACAGCGTGAAGCTAAAAATAATAATAATGACAATAATGCAACACAAGCTATATTTAGGTTCAAATAAAAATGTCACAATGAAATAAAGTTATTCCCTAGTTGTTAGCAGATAGAAAGGTAGATATTATTCTAAAACTAGTCCTTCAGGCTCGAGGCGTAATCTGGCTGCGATTTCATGTAATCAACAGCCTTAACTCATGTCAATGGAGTGATAATAATCGGTATTGCGGAACTCGTGACAAATGGTTAAGTTATAAGAAGTGAACTGTCGAGATTTACTTAGCAGTTGATATGAACCTGCACTTGTTGATCTTTAAGCTAATAGGTATAACGTTTGGATAAAAAACGTATGTTCTTTTTATGGTAAAGGACACGACAAACGAGCGTTCGGGTCACCTGATGGTAAATGATCACCGCCGCCCACGACCCCGTGCAACACCAGAGTAGCTACAGGTGCGTTGAAAATTAGGTGGAAAGGACGTAGTGTGTTGGCACCAGGTTCCGTGTATTTATCCTGCTGTACGCACTTATCAGACGGAACCTGGGGACTTATTTTAAAGACACTCCGTTCCCATTAAGACACTTCCGTTCTCCATATTCCGCCAGATTCAGGAGACATGGCGTATTCAGCGGTGGAACTCAAGGCTGCGGTTTGCTTGTGTCCCGCAATCATACGATCAAGATTGGCCTGTATACTGTGAAACTAAAAAAAATATTTATATTAAAATTACAAAATGCTAACTTATTAAGATAAACTACTGTATGAAATATCTTAAATTATATGTAGTTAGTTAACTTTTAACGTTAGCTTAATCCGGCGGTACTTTACTTTACTTTGCAAATTTCAAAATTTCCAATGATAATTTCAACTCAAACAAGTAGTTACGTCGCTGCCGGTGTTATTGAGAATTGAATAAACGGTTTGGCAGTAATCCGTTGCTGGAATGTCGTGTAAATTTAAACCATATATTGTTTCACTACTTTGCTATGCAATTTTTCCTAATATAACTATTTTTAAATAGTAAATTAGACAGTTGCGGGTTCAATTACTGTTTTAGGCAATGATTATTTTTACTTTATATTCATTTCACAATTCGTTTAGATAACATGATATTGAGTGGAAAATAAAAGAATATCTTAAAATAAGATTCTCTCTGCCTACCCGGTAAGCCTTTTAAGTAGAGTTAATTCAGCAACTCCCTTCTCCACTTTTGAGAAGCGCAAAAGGGAGAGCAATATAAAGCGTAAAGCTGAAAACAGAATGTATCTATCTTATAGTTAGTGTAAAACATAACTAACTCACGATTACATATTTATAAATCTAAATAAGATCTTATGACCACAGCCTGAAGAAGTTTTAGTCATGTCAGTTACTAAAAAAAATTAAAAAAGTTTAATTTACTTACGAAAATACAATTGTTAAATAATTAATTAATTTTAAGCAAATATCTGCTTCGTTTATTTACTTTATTTTCAAAATATTAATTGTACGTACTTGTAATTTATCTGTTACTTATAAAACTTTACGGCTAATAAGGCTACGTAGAAAGCTGAAGTTGGGCACAAAGATTCATAAATGAGAGTAAGTTTCAAAATTGATAACGATTGAGAGGCTTTTTCAAAACTTCAGGAAAAATCAAGGTTTTGTACGTTAAGGTTCCCTCTGCCTAACAGGGTAAGTAGAGTATGTGTGCAATACAACGTAATATACAAAAACACTTTTCGTTTTTCTCCGTTTCTCTAAAACGAAACTAAAAAATATATTAATATGTTAATATTAATATAAGTTTTTTTCTAGGCTATGACCAGAATCTTTTACTGAATCCTAATGCATGCCATTAGTGAAAGAGTACTGAACTTACAAAGATATTTGGATTGCAAAAATTTCAGCTTCTACGTACGAGACAAATGCTTTTCAAGTACTTTAGAATTTACTTAAATTGTTGAAATGTATGTATGTATGTGTACGTGTATTATAATAGACGTGGACTCTAGATAAATCGAAATTAGTGATAAAAAACTACTTTACGAAAAAAGTACTCTCCGATCTCTATTTTTTACTTGAATTCCTGACATTCTTATTTTAGTCAAAGATTTTTTTTTATGGTTAAGGACAAGGCAAACGAGCGTTCGGGTCACCGGGGTAATGGTGCGTTGCCCACCTTTAAACTAGAGATAGACGCGCTTTTTGAAGGTACCCATGTCACATCGTCCTGGAAAGATTGCCGCGGTAGACCGTTCTGTGGCCCGTGGAAGGAAGTTCCGACGTAACCGCACAGGAGGGGAGTGCCACGTATCCAGGTGGTGTGGATGATATTTTAGCTTGTGACGTACTGTGCTTTTGGAATTTATTTTTAGCACTTTTTACACAACACAACGAACAATAATATAAAAAAAACTTTATTTATTTATTTCGCTTTACATTTCAGAATGACATAAGACATTAAGCGTGTAGTGTAGGAACCTAATATTAAGAAACTCCGTTTCTATTACACCACTTCCATTCTCGAGTGGGAGTCGAACCCGCAACCTGTTGCGGTAACAATCACACGCTTATGTACCAACGCCAGAACTGGCCATAGTAAAGTAACAATAAATAGACATTTATTATTCATTCACTGACATATAAATGCATGCACTTAGCTATCCCACAGACCATATCGTTACAAAACACATTACTAAAACCTTTCGCCCGTGAAATCTTATAATGTACAATAAACAGACGGACAGTGTGTCCTTTCAATAATGTTACTAGTTTCCGCAAAATATGTCGGCTGTTCATATTATCAGAGCCAATAATTTACGGTACATTGCCTTAGCTGGTTTGCTATTGTCCAGATACGGATTTCACATAGAATTTTATATTGGAATAGAATGTGTAAGTAATTTAACTACATATTATATGTTAAAAAATAAGAAATATAGGGGGGAATTGCAATATTTGTTTTTTCTCTTCACGCTGTATTATACTACACCTATTGCTACTACGGGAACGGAAATATTCAATATATAATTTCCTCGAGTGGGACTCGAACCCGCAACCTGTAGCGTTTACAGTCGCACGTATGTGCCCCTATCAATTTTGAATTTTGCGACCACAAACTCATATAGTACATTATGTGGCGTTAAATTCCGTCAATAGACACAATATGTATATTTTTTCAGCTTCGACGTAACACTATATGAGAATGAATTAAAAACCAATTTACTATTTGTCCCGATCTAGTTTCTTTAGTCTTTCCGTGGTTATATATATTCTGTATCAATATCCATATATTTGCTTTATACGAGTACAGTAAACATTGCAAGCCTACTTCGAATATTATTGTCTCTGGTGGCTGAGTAGCTGTAGATAGCTGTTATCGTTATTACTTGTGATTATTAATGAATATGTCTAACATGTTTAATAATAAACTTATTTCTAGTTTTTATTATCATGGGTGGAGTGTATTAACTCTACTCTCTCAGCCTTCTCTTCTCTTATTTAATATCGAAGTGAGGAGGCATTGTGTATTGGGTAGGAAATCAACGCCGCCATTTAATTTATGAATAATAAAAAAAGTAAAAGCTAGTAAGAAAGGTTCTATATCACTTACTTTTTACATTAAATCTTCTATTAAAGACCTTCAAAATTACAATTTCATTTCGAAAATCCAGCACAGTACTAAGAATATTATAATATTACAAGCAAACCTATTTAAATAATTAACCGGACAAAGTAATCTCTTGAGTAGTCTCGTTTCTTTTTCTTTTCTTAACGCAGCAAATTCTAAGAAGGAATAAAAATAAAATTGCATTTATACTCTATAGGTGTCCTGTTACCTCAAAGAAGACACCTAACAACGAGTCGTCTTGTGGGCGGTAGTGGCGTAAAAACAAACTCGATTTATAAGCTTATAGCGTTTCCAATGCGCCTAATAATAAAAAAAAGCTTTGGGAAGTTATTACATACATAACTCACACTCATAAACACCAAACTAAAGCCTAATTGATCCTAAATTACCCCAAGCCTCCACTGATTCTATAAATAGATTTTTTTGTTAATACGGGAAAATATAACAAATTATAAATTTTTTTTCGTACCTATTTTAGAAAACGGTTAAAAATTTTAACGTAGCGAGGTTTGAACTAAACGGGTTCAAATCCTGCTACGTTAAATTTTTTATACGTTTTCTAAAAAAAGTACTTTTTCTTTCCTACGAGTAGAATAACATTTTAAAATTGTATAACTTTATATTAGAAAACCTGAGACTTGGACCATCCTATTATTCTTAAACTCATTCGTGAGGAAATTAAGTTGTAGTGATCTACATCTCTATCTGAATGAAACACTACAATTTCCAGGTGTTCTTCATGATAATGTAAGATTTATTGTATCAATATAATACGTAGTAATATTTATTCTATAATTTTATCACCAGTTCTTCGCTCTGATGTCGAGATCCGCCACTCAACATGCAATGCCTCCAGAATTCGGTGAAAAGTGAAGAACGGAGAGTCTTAACACTAGGTTCCTTCTGCTTACACTGTTGTATGCGATACAGCATGAAAATAGTTAATTGATAAATTTGAATCATAATTTAATTATTTTCGAATAAATTGCTACTATTTATGCGGTCATTTGTCGTGTTTACTTTACACCTGTCACAGGCTGTCGGAGAGCGATAAGACTGTTTGATAGTTGACGTGTACTGTAAAATAATTATTTTGTTACTTCACTCAAGCTTTCATATAAGAATATAGTGGCGTTATAGCATCTAACTGAAAACGCGATGGTTGTGGGTTCAATCTCTAAGCAGGGCAATTAATTATTGTCATTTATCCGCTGTAATAAGACGAAGTACGATTTGAAATTCCACCATTCATCATGTAAAACTTAAGGAAACCTAAACGAAAGGAAGAACATGGGGTCAAATCCTAGTTTTTAGTTAGTAATTTTCTGCCTTCCCTGGTATATGCGCTATACAAATAAAACTAAAATAATAATAATAATAATTGGTACAGTAATATTACTTCACTAAAATAGCGCCTATAAAGTAATATAATATGTTTATTTACATAATTTCCAGAAAATGAAATTGTTAGTACAAAAGTGGATACTGCGAGGCATTATGCTATAAAAACATCACTTTAAGACGCAGGTGCTGTACATTTGCAATTTCAAAACCTATGTCCGATATTATATTACATTTCATTGTATTTTATGTATAAACAAACCAAATAAATACTTGTTCTATTATAATTTTGTGCTAGTTTTAGTATTTTGAACTGTAGTATTGACTGCGAGTTGAGATATTGGAACCTCATACTGAGTTGCATTATTTTTTTTCTACAATTTTATATGACATACAAAAATTCAGTCACATTTTTTTTTGGTAGGATCAAATTATCTCTCTAGGATTCTCCGTTCTTCACTATCTCTCTCTCTCTCTCTCTCTCTCTTTTCTCGAATTCAAAATATTACGTATTGGGTAGCATAAATTAACGCGAAAAAATAAAATATTTTAATAATAACATAATAATTATTTAATAAAAAATAATTGATATAATGAGTAAATAACGATATTATACACCAACTGTTATATTAAATTCTCTTTGAATTAACATTTTATAATTAAAAGGAGAAGTGCCTTTGTAAAATTCATACGTACATAGTATAGTCGACGTCAAGGAGCGACACGCCAGTCGGTTATTACAGTACATTAGCATTTTGCATGAAAAATTGTGAGAATGGAACACCTGTAGTAAATACTAAGGTAAAGGAAAAATATTATTATATGTTTGTAAAAGTACTATACAAAGACTTAAATGTGTAGAATTTACCGTTCTAAGAAATTACGGAGTGTTAAAAAATTACATTCTCTACGCATCAAACAATTTTCTACACTTTTTTGTGTTGAGTGGAATGAGTCCTTTGTCTTCTTTACCAGAGCGAAGAAGTTAAATAGATTGAGCTTTAACACGTCATAATATACGAATAACTAGAGACTTTGTATTTTTTATGTTGATTAAACTTTATAAATACAAATATACTCTTATCTAAAATGTGAACTTTAATTAAAACGACCTTTAATTAATAATGTCCAAAAAAAATCCACTTCACCATAATGAAGTATCGGCATCTGCAACAAGATTAGTATTCTACCTCGAAACATCAGAATGCAAAGCTCGACCAACAATAACTTGGACTCGGTTAAATCAACCGAATGCTCATCTTATACTCGATGGATTAATTAGAATTGTAGATGCCGTCAGTGCCCTCAGTAAGTCGGCGCGATCCCACCAGTTAACTTCGAATCTCGATATTTAGAGTAAACAATCCTTTTGGAAGATTAAGACGAAATTGAAACGCTGTTGGAATATTAACGAGGGTTTGTTTCCTCCTCTAAAATGAAACGAAGAAAAAGTTTTTTGTGATGTTGCTATTATTTGTTTACTTTTTGTCTCATTGAATTTTCTCTTATTTTTGTGTTTTAACTTAATGCTGTATCCCGCAAATAAGCAGGGTGTGTCGAGATACTCAAATGGACCCTTTCCACTCAATTTTCGAGAGATGAAATGAAAATAATTGATTTCCCTGAGTGGGAATCGAAGTCACTTTCATCACTTCATATACATATATACAATTTACATACATACATACATGCATACATACGCGTACATCAAAGTCAAAACTAACAAACTGAGACAAAACATAAACAGAATAACAATAGAACAATAGCTCACGTAGTCTGGCGTCTAACTTGAAAGTTTACATAATACTTGTGAGGATACCCAATATTTGCAAATAAGTCCACATCGGTACAGTACTGCTGGCAGCTGGCAGCTGCTTGCAAGAGACGAGTTGAGATGTCTCCGATGAAAGATAAACATTTGTTAATGGAGTTTAGATATGTTGTCGTACTCGTACTTGTCTATTGTTAATGTCAAATAAATTATTAATGGAGATCTGCTTCCATAAGATTGTTTTTGGCTAGAAGTCGATAGTTATTTTTTCATAGGTAAAATGTTGCAAAGATTGTCTCTTATAAATGTAATATCGAATTTAAATTCAGCCAGATAGACAGATTTCATCTAAACAGGATGACTTCATAAAATTCTAAATATTTTCTATTCTCTTCTGCAAGAACTTTTCAACTGTCTAATGATATGATCACACTCCAGAATCGAACCGCATAAAAGCTTAAAATGCTGTAATTTTTTTGTCCAGAATATCCTTTCAAGCTACTTTTATTTCATACAGAGGGTATGCTAAGTATAGTGGAAAGACGCGAAAATGTCCCAATTCTGAATATATTATACATGAATTTCAGGAAGTCAGAACACAAAATGCACCTCCGAGCATCATTGCGTTTCGCGATGCGTTAACACTGCCATTGTCCTTCGTATGGGGATGCAAGGCGGGCAATGACGTGCCAGCTTCTACGTGTACTATTACGGGAATTTACATAAAAACCCCGTCAATTCAAGCCTTAATTTTTTTTGTCATTTCTAATGGAATTTTAGCTATTTCTAATTAAATATATTTATATTCAATGTTTCATTGAAAATAATTATTTTATATTTTTTGTAAAGGAAACCTGTTGTGCGTAGTGCTGTTCTTCGTCCCCGTAGAGAGGTAAAGAATTGTTATATCTATTATTATTTTCCCCAAAAAAGTTACAGTCGAATTTCGAAATTTTATTGAAAAATTCGAAAATTTTCGTTCTCGTTTCTATGCGCCGTGAAATTGATTGTGCGTTGTTCATCACTCAGCAACGACAATAAAGACAATATTCCATCGCATGGAATTCGACCCCACGACTATCTCTACTAGACCAAAGATAGTCCTGAACTGCACCTCAAGTCTATTTCTGAATTCCAATTACCTAAAAACGTAGGCCCATTGAATTTGCCGACAGTCGATGAGGATCTCTTTTATACATTCTGCTTTGATAAATGAACGAGGAACATATTATGGTCTTTAGAAGGTTAGTTAATATTTTTTCTTTTATTAAGGGGTTGGAATTAAATCGGTTTTACGAGTACATTTAATTTCTTATCTCTTTATTTGGTAGTAGTAATATTTTTTCTATGAGCGATTTTTTACCACTTTTCCAGCATAGTACTCTAATATGAGAGAACCAGAGGATATTTTGAGACAAGACACTTCGTCTACACTCTCCACCTCAATTTTTGACTCTGTGTGTTAAGTGACCTGGTATTGCTGAATTAAGCGAGAGGCGTGCTTGTCAACATACAGCAGGGAAATGTATATAACTCATTCCAGTTTTCAGTGAGAATCGAACCCGCAAGCGTCGTATCGTCAACCGGCACTATAACCAGGATTTGAACTCAACTATACTGTTGCATTATATGAAGTGGTATAGAGTTCCATAGCTATTACAGCACTCGCGGATCCCGTCATTAAGCATTCAATTAAGTAAAACGCAGTGTTTACTGAACACTCAACGGTATTTACGAACACGACGCTTGTAAAGATACCTACAATTTATGTTGAAAATTGACGATTAGTGTTTTGTTTATATACATGTATATATGTATGCTGACGTCATTGTGGAGCAGCGGCACTGCATCTGCCTGCAGACTGATCTGCGCGACGGTTGTGGGTTCCATTTTCACTCAGTGGATTGTGTGGCCAATTCTCAGAATAAATTATATTTTTACTTCTTCGCTTAGTTAACAAGACAAAACGATACTTAGCACGCTTTTTAAATACACTCTCTCTGCGTACTTTACTATATAAGAAAAAACGTGCTTTAATTTATCTAAAATAGTTGGACAGTAATATAATCACTTACACGAATCGTACCAAAAACCAATATATATAAAATCAAAGATAGAGAGAGACAAACATACATATATAAAATCAAATTGCACAAGCACAATATTTGGTGATGGAAATTCTACTGCATCGCTCATTAAGTATTCAATTAAGTAAAACGTGTTTGATGAACACTCAGCGCCTTATTTACTAAAGAGGAGTACTTATATGGGTGTACAATGCGATCATTATAGGTTTTGTGTCTTTGAAAGTGTTTTAAGTGGTATTTGTTTATTTGTTATTGCTTAATTTGTAATGTGGCGTGGTGACGCGTGTAAGCGAGGTGGTCGTAGGTACAATCCGTATTTGGGGGGAATTTATGTTTTTCGTTTGGTAAGATGTTTGATCAGATTTGTACTTTTTTATAGTTTCGCTACTATTATAAATTATAATTTAGTAGATTATGGATCGGAGGAACGATTAAATTGACATTTTTCTTTTAGACATTCTCATAGACAAAAATATATAGTTAAGTTCCACCACTCTCCACATAAAGAGGAGAAAAGAGATTTTTAACAGCAACCTTGTTCTGCGGCTGAAAAAAACGTGATAGCTTTAATTACGCTTAGATTTCATTTTTATTACAGAAATAACATATTTATCGACATTTTATTTTCATTGTTTCTTTGACAAGATAAAAAAATGAATCTACATTTTCAACTACAATAAGTTTACGTAACAACTATAGAAATGGCTTAGACTATATAAATAAATGGAATGAATTATCTC
The DNA here is from genome assembly GCA_037355905.1 of Heliconius aoede. NCBI lineage: Eukaryota > Metazoa > Arthropoda > Insecta > Lepidoptera > Nymphalidae > Heliconius > Heliconius aoede. The sequence goes on along the minus strand of JBAIZZ010000207.1, from coordinate 761,909 downwards.
AAGCTGATCTCAGCGCCGATATGCTTGGAGACGCATCTATCAGGTTGCGTTACTGTGGTATAAAGTGAAAAGAAAAGCGATTTATTTTCTTTTTATTTGCTAATCTTATCTCTGCATATTTGTTGACAGAGAAAATCTGGTTTCAAGATTGCCCAAATTCGAAACAGTGGCCTACAAAATTTAAATTTTATAGAAAATACAAGGCAAATAATACAGGTCACATGCTACAGGTACGTTTCTGGCCATTGATGTGGAGATAGAAGCGTTTTTTGAATTTACCAATCTCAAGAGCTTAAACGTTATTTTCTTTATTTATGAAAATGTTTACTTTTAAAATAAAATAATGAAGTGACACAGCACTCTAGTGTCTGTAATAAGTTAGTCCAAAACCGAGACAAGGCAGTATAACCATTCGTGTATTTTCATAATCATTTGGTGGCTCGAATAGTTTTTTCCTTTTGAGATTAAAAATAAAATAAAATAAAAAGAGCCGTTATTTTCTTTGACCTGTTTACAATAATTTTAAAGCTTCGTAATAAGTAATACTACACTTTACAAACTCTCTTGTCGCTTCAGCACATATTATGGACCATTTTCTGAATTATAAACCTTGAAGCGTACTTCATGTGTACTGGCATCGACAACAAATGAATTCGTGATTCAGTTTAAATGACTATTAATTTGTAAACGGATGTTCTTATGTAAAATAGACTCAAGTATGGATTGAATTTTAAGAAATTTTCAATTAATTACAAATTGCGTCATGTTGCAAATGTTGTACCGTTATATATTTGTTGGTTCTAGATTGAATATATAATAAGATTGCTATTAATTGTCCGTTTAATATAATCGTTAGTCTAATATACATCTAAATATACAAAATAATGTAAAATGGAATAATTTATTATCACTCTCCTTCTGTACTTCACGCTGCAATCCGCATATAGCCGCGTAGACAGAGTGAACATAGTGCTGTGTTAAGACACTCCCTTTTTGAGACATTAGTTAAATAAAACGTTGATTGGCAGAACTCAAAGCTATGTCTTGTCTTGCTACCTAGGACATAAAAATATTAAATTACTCTGAGTGATGATCGAACCCACAACCGTCACACGTACAATACCACTTTTTGCTACTGCCTCAAGATGATGTAAATGTATAGAATATAAAAATAATGTAAGAACACCCAAAATTATTTTCTTAAACTAGTTTATGAGTTATATCGTTCTATTTCTGTACATTCATCCCTCATTACTGTGACATTCTTCCACATGTTTTTAGTTAAACTAAAAACGTATTTTATATGCAGCAGTATAATTGGGAGCCAAGACTTAATGATCCATGTGTTTGTAATTTTGTTAGTCTTATTTAGTTAGATGACACTTTGTTAATACGGTAGGAATAATTATTTTAGTAATTTCCTTCGTTTCACGCTGTATCCTGCACATTATAATGTAGGCAGACCGAATCTAGTGTTACAACTCTCCCTTCCCCACTTTCCACCCAATTTTTGAGTGATTGCGTGATGAGTGTATCCTACTGTACAATAAATAAAAAAGCTATTATTATACATACAACAATAAAAAAAAAAACAAATAAAATGAGTGAATCACTGCTCCCCCTCCAGTGTCTACATTTGTTGCTTAAACTGCAAGGGCTGTTCAGACAGATGTCACTTTCACGACACCGGCTCGTTGGAGCGTTGCCAGAGTCAAAAAATGCTTTTCCTATAAAGAAACTTGCAGGGTAGAATACTTCTTTTTTACCACAGAAACATGCTAATTTAAACTGGCATGAATATTTTTAAAAGACAATGTAAAATTGGGAACGTTAGGTTTTTTCTTTTGAGTATTTTTATTTTAGGTCGTCATGACGCAGTAGTTTAGTGTCTGGTTTTAAATTTTTGATTGTGAGTTCGACATCTTCTCGGTATTTTATCACTCGTTATATTTATTTTTTTTCTCTGAAAGACAAAACGTGGCGTTGAGTTCGACAATTTTGTTAAGTAATAATCTTAAAAATTGGATGAGAAGTGGAGAGCGGAATGTCTGTCTGTCACCTTAGTCTGTCTACATTGCTGCATAGCAATAAAGCGTGACGAAGTTTTTGTTTTCACTGAGGCATTTCTAAATTGCATATTATACTGTAGTATTGTTGAATAGTATATGATTACTTTCAACGGAAATATCTTTTAATATTGAGCACAAGTAACGACTTGTACTAAATTAAAAATAAAAGCACTTCCTCCTCAATATTTATAAATATATATTCTATAAATTCATTTTTTGATTGGTACAAGCAAAATTAAATCGTGACAACGAATAGTAAAACGAACAAATTGAACGTCTATTGTTCCATTTTACTTTCAATACACAAAACATGAACTGCAATCACATAGAACATGTTCCAGTACTCTACATAGTTTCTAAACCGCATTTCTATTCTATCTCTACAATAGAGTATCACAGTTAAAAAGCATCAAAAGAAAATTTCTTCGCTTAGAAAACAATAATGGCATTGTAAGCAATTTAGGTTGGCATAGTTCACTCAACTCGGCCGAGATCCTGCGGGATGAGCATAAGAATACCAAATCCACTGTCAACTGCTTTACAAAAAAATCTCCATATAATATTCAAAATTCATTGCTTCTTTTCTTATGAAAATACTAGCGACGTATCATTTTAAACTATCAATGTATCTAAAAAAAACTAGTTAACTCCTCGGTTGTAAGGCCCCGTAGTAGGGGAAAAAGAAATCCGATACGACAAAACTTCATGTGGCCCGAACAAATAATAATTTGAAGTGACTATTAACTACTTGTTCTCTATATATATATATTTTTTGCGTTGTATAGACTTTCAGATTTCAATAGCTAAAAATATTAAAGAGATTGAAAAGAGTTCATATTACAGGTTAAAAAAATTATTGATCTTCAGTATAGCGAGTAGGCATAGGTTTTTTACATATACGTATTGCGTATGTATGTATCTACATAGCGTCGGTTAGCTCGGCGAGTAAACTCGGTAAGCCTTCTAAATCCGTTTTTTGTCGTTATACACTCGTACATTTTTATACCATTCGAAAGTGTAAATAAATTTGTGTACGTTCATATGGGTTCGATTCCCGCTCAATGAAATTAAATATTTAATATTTTCATTCCGTCGCTCTGGTAAAGAGGCAAATCGTGCGACGCTCTTTCGGGGATTTGGAATAAAACAGAAAACAAAAAGTAAAAGTATTTTTTTAAAAATATTTATATTCTTAGTTTTCACATTGAATATTTTTATAGTTTCACGCTTTATCCCGCATATATATGTAAAGTTGAATAAAACAATGGTAAATAAGTATATTCTATATTATTGCTTTATTTTATTATGTATATTAAGTTTCGTTTAATAAAATTTGCAAGGTTGTCTGGTAGAGATTTCAAGACCGCCTTTTCATAAGCGTTTTTCTTTTTTTTATTTAGGTGTTCTTCTTATATTATATATTTCTTTGTTTTATGTATGCAATAAAGTATATTCAGTTCTGTTTTTCTATACAAATAAAATAAAAAATTATTTAATCAGCTTCTCGCTGAATCCCGCACACAGCAGGGTAGGCAGAGGGAACCTAGTATTAAAACACTCTTTGTGCCCCGGCTCCGTGTCTGGTCTCATACATACAAAACAATTTTTCCTTATTCTCTATATCCAGACCACAACCAAGACTATTAAGGTAATAAATGTCCAAACAAAAGAAAAAAATGTAATGAAACACCAGTCGCTTTGCCTCGTGTCAACAATTTGCTTTAATTAAGCGCCTCTTCTGATGCGGGCTTTAAAAGACAATAATGAATGCTCAAACCGTTATTTAAAATATTTTAATTTATATTTAAATAAAAAATACTAAGGTTGTCATGAGACAGCACGGCTGTAAGCACAACGGTTGTAGGTTCAATTCTTACTTGTGGCAATGATTTAGTACACTGTTATTTGCTTACTGATCTTTAGTGTATTAATAATTATAGCTATATATATAATATTATACCTTGTTTATTCTAAAACTGAAATTCAATCGCCGTTTATTCTGTGCCTCATATTGAGTTTAAAATTTAAATTTTAAATTTTATAATTTTAATTCTATGATATAAATGAAATCAAGGTAACTCTGTCAAGTAATGTCATTGGAAGTATTTTAACTTTATGTTCAAAAATTCTAACACTACTTTTTCACGTGGTACAGTTTTAATACTTTTTTCAAAAGTACATTAAGGGCAAGTATGACAGCCGAGTTTTCCCTCACGTATATTTTTATAGCCATCACAAACTCCATATTATTATAAATAAAGTTTAAGTCAGTCATAAGTAATTCGTTAAGTTTCGCCACTCAACACACAATGCCTCCAGACTCCAGAATTCGAAGAAAGTGGGCAATGAAAGTGTGTTAGGGAACGGAGTGTCTTAACACTAGGTTCCCTTTCCCTGTATGTACGGAATACAGAGTAAACCAAAAATAAAATAGAATAATTATTTTTAGGAAGAGGAAGTCCTCAAATAATTTGGTATCGAAATTCTCACGATCATTAAACCTGCAGAGTAATTGTAGACAGATGGCGCAACACCGGGCTCTGATTACGAAAGAAATATGTAAGTCTATAACTAATTAATATAAATAGGCCACGTGTGCTTCCTTACATTCTATTTTTTTTTCTCTTACGCTTTTGAATTAAGTTATGTAATGGAAAGAGAATGCTTTATTATTTTTTTAGTTTCTCTCCGTCACTCCTTTCTCACCTTTGAGTTAATTCTAGTTTTTTGCTGCGACTTAGAATTTAATTTCGCGTTTTTAAAAAAAATAATATAATAATAAAATAATTCAATCCATAATTTGGGTATTGAACCCTCAACCATCGTACTTATTATACAATCACTAATTAGCCCTTTATTCTTTAACTTTATTCTTTTATTTCATAGGTGCTTACATCAATAAAAAACCGTTAAATCTAGAGCATATATATATATTAAATCTCACACAAAAAGTTTCCATAAAATATTTCCAAAAAAAAATATCCAGAAATGATTGAGAAAACTCAATAGCCGGGGAACATGCAAAGTCACTCTAATGCTATACGAGGTGCGGTCAAAATGAAATACGATGGAGTTTCATCACAGCGTGAGTGCAATTTTGCAGTCAATGTTCAGCCATTTTCATTTCGTTCAGGTGTGAAGTGTATTTTTAGGGGAATATTTTCTCTAGTTCTTTGGTCGAAGATCGGCTGATGTGTATTTTGGAAACGGATTATGGGGTTACAATTTACATAATTATACATATTTATAGGTTGGTTGTTAATATGAGAAAGTATGAGGAGGAGAGAGACTCTACATTGTATACTTCCTTTAGACACAATCAATAAGCTGGATAAATTCAAGTGATTTCTACGTCAACAAAATTTGATGTATACTTTTTCCTACTGTAATTTAAAAATATACCTATACTTCTATCCTATTTTTTTATAATTCACTCAATACCACAATTTGTCTAAAAGAGTGTTTATAGACAAACGCGCCACGACTGTTTCCTTTTATTTCATTCAAACCTACTTTTCAACTAGAACCTTCGAATCCCAGCAAAATGTCTTCAGACACCAAGATCAACAAGATAAATGGCATTAGTACCGGGACAAAAGAACAAGGAGTCTAGGAGCTATCTGAAGTTTGCTATAAATCTTGGTGCCAATAAATGGCCAGCTCTGTGTCCCGAAAGACGGTACAATTAAAGATCTGAGATTAAATTGAGTCTATCCATTTGTGGTGTTGAGGTATGTTGGATGTAGAGATAGATGAGATTTATGTATATATATATAAATATATGTAAAATATAATTATTAATATGAATCCAGCCGTGATGCAGAGGCACAAGTGTGATTGCAACCGCCATTTCCTCACTCAAGGATTTTTTTCTCTGCTCTGGTGTAGGGGGAAAGCGCGGTGTTGACATTTCGCCACTCAACTCAATGCCTCCAGAATTCGGCCAAACGTGGAGTGGTGGCAAAGTGTCTTAACACTATGCTTCCTCTATACCCAGTAACGGAATATTATAGTCATATAAGTATATAAATATGTATAATCTATGCTTATGTATCTCTCCTCCCAACTTTGAGCTCTATTAGAGGTGCAATATATTGTTGTGTGTGTCAGAGTTCAACGCCGTTCTTTGCATTTTGTCTTTATCCTCTTTTGACTGTTATGAAATATTACTAACTTATATACTTTAAGTGCAATAATATATTTTCAGTTTAGTTCTCGTGAATATTTTATTTTACTGTGGGTGGAACTCGAACCCACAAGCGTCTCGTTTACAGTCAAACACTGTGTAGCTATGCTACGATGGCATTGAAAACAGAATTTCTACCTACAGCTATTACATATATGTACTAATATAGTTCACAATTTTATCTTAATAAATTGCACTACAGCCCACAAACGTCTGATCACAAATAATGAGAGCATCTAAGTTAGCTTTCTTGTGTGTAAATACTCGAGGACGCTCAGAAATCGACAGAGAATAAAGATACTACGATAGAAGGCTAATTGAATTAATTTTAATTTATATTCACAAAGCATCGATGCACTTGCTAAGTTAATAGGACTTTTATCAACAATTTGTTCAAGCTAATTCATAGCTTTTTTTCTTTTACTTTTAGTATTTTTTGATATATTTTTTAAATTAATTTCGATATCTCTGTCAAATATAGTATAATGTACAAAAAAGGTCTGGAACCTCCGTTCAGACATTCGTTCAGTTCGTTCCTTAATTTACGGGAGATTGCATTTTGAATGGCGCATTTACCAAGTCTCGTAAAAAATTTTTAAAAAAATATTATAAAAAATAACAATAGTACGCAATGGAAAACAATTAAAATGAATGAAGATGAATAATATTTTTTAATGAAATTATCATTAATTTCTTTTAATTATTTCATGTCTTATAAGTAAAAAGCTCGTTTCAACGTAAACTGTACTCAACTACCCACACTACGAGTACATACAGCGCTGCTGGAGTCGTTAGACCATAATATTTGGTAGCGGCGGACTTTCGAGACAGACGTATCTTAGAAGTGAATGATATGCGGCTAATGTGGAATGTCGATATTAATAATATAAAACATTAGAATAAAATAAATATTTTGAAGTAAAATCAACTTCCAGCTGTATCCCGTGCACAGCAGGGAAGGCGGAGGGAACCTAGTGTTAAGACACTCCGTTCCCCACTTTCTGCTAAATTCTGGAGGGATTTTTATCATGTTTTTTTTTTTATTCTTATGATAAAAGTTTTTTAAATTGATTAGACTGTTAACATTACATAATAATAACCTTAAATTTTTTTTGACAAAGATTTAGTTTGATTTAAATGAATAAGCTAAATTAAGTAGGAGTATTATTTTTTAGTACGTTGAAGGGAATTTAAGTTTTATAACATTACTTATTCAAACATACATCACAACAGAAGCTTGCTTATTGCTTGCTTAAACATTTATTTGCTTTTGCACTTGTTTTGCGCTTTAATTCGAAGGAAATAAATAAATGTTTGAATATTATCGATATAACGTTGTAACGACACTAACCTAGAATGTTAGCAGGATGTGTGGCGGTGCTCTTGAGGTAATTGCCGTGTTTCGTACTCCATCCGTCTCTACTTATTCTAAGAGGCACAAACGTTGTCATTGCTTTATCGTCTTTAGTATAAAATAACGTATTTTCTTATTATTTATATATAAATCTTAAATTGTAGCTTCTAACAAACTCAGAACTCCTCCATTCTCTCTTCTGTTCTCCTCTTTCTACCTATGTTAAAGACATTGCGCATTGAGTAGAGGAACTTAACACCGTATTTTGTTTTACTAAAGCGGAAAAGTGAATATAATTGATTACATGGTAATTAATAATAATAAATAAAAAATACAAAGTTCAGAATAAGGCACCAAAGCTTCGAATTTCTCACGTCACTGAATTTAATGAATTAGACTCGATGGGACCGACGACGACCACTTGGTGCTACACAGGTGCTAATTACAATTGTTCTGTCTATATATATAAGTAGAGTTGCTACAACTAAAACCTCTTAATTATTAGTTTTTTTTGTACTGTATCCCGCAGACAGCAGGGTAGGCAAAGGGAACCTAGTGCTAAGACATCCGCTCCTGTTTCACGCCGTATTCCGGAAGCATTGCGTGCTTAGTGGTGAAACTCGACACCAAAGCGAAGAAAATTGAAATAATTTAATAGAACCGAGTGCGAATAGAACCCACAACCTGTCGTGGTTAAAGACACACTTTGTGCCGCTGCACCATGACTGAAAAGAAATGAAAATAACTTAACACACCGAAATATTACTACAAAGAGAATCTTTTTCTTAAGCTCAGGATTACCTAAAGCTTTTGAATATTACATGACATATAAAATGTAATGATTTTGTGTAATGAGTTTTTATATTCGCAGTAATTTATTATAAAAATGTAACTCAACCTCTTTGTTTGATAAAAAGATATGTTTGAAAATATGTTTATAGAATTACGATCGCATGTCAATTGTTAAAGGACGCTTGATGTGGTCGTGAAAATTGTTGACACTTTTAGAATGGGAGCCGAAATAGAAAGACGTCCTAAAGAATAACATATTGTAATAGAATTTAAGTTAATATTGTACAGCCGCAACGCTATCTGACTCTTGAAGAAATATAAGTTATGTAAAAGCATTGAAGTAAATATGATTTTCATTACATATCAGAAGTGGGATCCCGTCTTAAAGCGAGGTACGTACAAGCAAACAAGAAGGAGCTAGCTGTAGTATGTATAGTTTTTGATTGTGAATTTAATAACTTTAGAATTGTGTGTGTTGAGTATAAGGATAAGTAAATAGAGATAAGTACTAAGTAGATTGGGATAGCTGGGCCGTATAAGCGGTGAGCGGGCCGTATAAGCGGAGAGCGATTCCTAGATAAGCCGTAGCTGGGCCGTATAAACAGTAGCTGGGCCGTATAAGCAGTGAGCGGGCTGTATAAGCGGTGAGCAGGCTGTATAAGCGGTGAGCGGGCGGTGTAGATAAGCAGTGGCTGGGCCGTATAAGCAGTGAGCGTGCTGTATAAGCGGTGAGCGGGCCGTAGTTGAAAAGTAGATAATTTTATGTATTTTAAATAACTGCGCTTGCTTGTTCGTGGCTGGTTGTGGTCGCGGGATGTCAGGCGTAGTGCGTAATAGTATTTGTAGATAATGTGAGCTTAAATTGATATTTTTGGTGTATTTATATTGGTTATTTTAGTAAAATTTTTTTTATTCAGTTTGACTTTAGATTTGTTGATATTTTGATGATAGAACGAAACGAATCTAGAAAGAAATTTTAAAAGAAAAGATTTTAAGTACAGTTTTGTGAATTCACTATAAGAATTTATTTATTGTCGTCTTGACGACGAAAATAATTTCAGAATGACATTTAAAAGAAAATGCTTTTTGATTTGACAATATAAAAACGTCATTTTATTTACAAAGATTATTTGTTTTTAATGAGATTTTTTGCATTAATTTGAGGGACATGGATGGATTTCGTATGATGTGTATTAAACCCTAGAGAAACTACCCAATGAAATGAGCGCAATGAGAATGAGAAAATGCAAAACATTAGAAGGTCTTCGCGGCCGTAAGAGTCGTCGACATCTTCTGATGAGGGGTTCGTCTGATGTGGTGAAACGTGTCAGTGATATAAAGAGTCGCAAAGGAACTTTTTACTGGTATACAAAGGCAATGTTCACATTTATATATTTCTGTGTAATAGATAAGGATTAAAGTCCTAATTTAGTAAATGATGTTATAGAAGTTAATAGATCAATACCTTAATTGTAGAATACATAAAATTGGTTTAGATAATTAAAATGTGCTGAAATGTATAACTACAATGAGAATTAGATTATAAATTTTTCTCTTTTGATTTTAATGGGTCTTGCAAGAAATTGGTTCGTATCGACAACTAAAGTTGAAAAATTTAAGGCTAATACTATGTGATATAAGAAAATACGTGAATATTTCTGTAATAAATTCCTTGTCTTAATAGATGTGACTAAAGTGAAAGAAATATTTATTAATTGTGTTAGAATATGAGAAGTAGTAAAAACCAGAAGATTTATTGATTTATCTTAGCTCCTGTCATGCATTTAAAGTAGAAAATAGTCTCAATCGCGTATCATGTCAGGATTAGTATCAAGATCAGGTGACGTCTCAGTGTTGTAAATATCATAAGTCATACTTGTGTTGGTTTGATCTGCTAGTTCAAAATTTTATATATTTAAATATTTTTTTTTTATGTAACTTTTACTATCAATTATTATATATCAACAAATATACTGAAAGAGATAAATAGAAAAGCGAGAAGAAAATCACAACATAAGGTACTGCCACCAGTGACCTACAATTATAGAGATGTTTTTAATTTTAGTGAAGGACTTAACTAAATCCATATATGAGCCTTGCTCTCATTTAGTACAATATGTATTTATAATATATGTATTTTTGCCATTTTCTTTAATAACGAATTGAAACGTACATAGTGCTTTAATATCAATATCTGCATGTCTTAAGCTAGTTAATTTAGTCAATAAGTTTCTTTTCATCTCTCTTGGACCTCTATCCACAGGAAGAGTCACGATCACTCGAATTTTTGAAAATTTATCTGATAACTAGGCAGGCGTTAGCCCTGATTCAAACTTGTATAACAAAATAGAGTTACGTAACTTGCTAGTTGCAGATGAGATTAGTCAGATTTGTCCAGAAATGTTTACTCTTCTTACAAACTCGAAACCTCAGCAATTGTTAAGCTCGCAAAAGATCGCAATTTGTTGCTGTTAGTTAGTTTATAATAGTTTATAATGGTAATTGCTACGTACGATGTTATTTTAATTTAATGCGATTTAGTACCCTATATAACATGGTTGTCATAAATTAGTTTATTTTCGTCCACAACGGAATATCGATTACCGAACTATCACCGCATTGTTAACGTAGTTTTAAAGAAAATATTTATATGTTGAGAATTACATTTTTAGGCAATTCAATAAAAGTCAGTTTGCAGCAATTTTGTCGAGCAAACATGCTTATAATTAATATAATCTTTTTGTTCATAAACTAATTCTACTTATTAAGCGTAAGTGGGCAACAAAGGTTTCTAAATTTATCTTTAAAAGTATCTTAAAGTAAATTTTAAAAAGTCAGGAAAGATCCTTAGGAAATTAATAGGGAAGATAATAAGAAAATTAATAGAAAAAAAAAAAAAAGATTTTTTTTTTGTAACATTATGTATACACAGTACTATTATATGGAAAATTCTTTTTATTTGTATAACTCAGTCTTAAAAATTATTTTTAACTTTTAAAATTTCTCATCCTTGATATTTTTATCTAAATTCAGTACGTTTTCAAATATAAAAATTTACGGTAAAACTTACCATGTTCAAATTGAGTTACTCAGAATTGGTCAAATCTTGAAAGAATAAACTTTACAACTTTGTATCAAATATGTTTTTAAATCACTTTTATACAAAAATAGTTCAAAGATCGTTTCAAATATTTCAACTATAGCTAACTCTCTGTTCATTTCGTTCCGTGGTAGGGTCAGACATTTAAGTTCTTGAGCAGTTCAGGGTACACGTTGTACCACTTAATTTAAATTGGCACGTTCATATTGGAGAATTCTGAAATCATTGTAAACTCGTTATTGCGTTTTTCATGAGGCTAATCTTAAAATAACGTAAGAAATTATTTAGTATTTTTCGCCTTATAGTTGTAAAAACTCAACATAGCCGTTTTTTTTTGTCATATCAATGGCACGACGCTGAATTCTATTGAATGTAATGTCTTCAAACGTTTTAAATCCCAGCTAAAAGCAAACAGGCTCTGAGAATATCTATTTTGTATGTACACATTATAACCACTAAGAAGAAATTTTGACAAATTTTAATCCTAAAGGGATGACATGGGGGTGAATGTTTGTTTGAACACGTTTTCGTTTTCACGTTTTTGACGGCTTATTAGAATTTACCCGTAAACTGAAAATAACTTTAATAATTTTAATAATTAATATTAGTTAATAAATAATATCTATATATATTTGTTGATATTGGAAATTGTATTGTTATAATTAGTTTTTCTATACAATATAATATTAGTATATGTTTGTGAATAATTGATATTCATCACACCACAATCCACACCAGAAGCACCAGGTACCCTACAAACATCACATGCAGTAGATTTTCATGATCTTCTAGTTCACATTCACAATTTACAAATCTATTCATTTTCACTGCAAAACACATTAAATGTACGTATATGGGGAAGACGGTAGAACTGTATTGCTTTAAAGTTGCCTGGTAGAGATCGCTTATAGAGATCGATTAAATATATATATTTTCTTTATTTTATAGTGTATCTTTATTATTATTATGAGATTACCAATATAATAGTTTCAAATATCAATATACTATTCTTATTATTTTATATATTTAACAATGAAATCAAAGTATTGGCGGAAAATTTAACCGAAACTTAATATACAAAACACAAATAGCAAAATTTTATACACTATAAGGAAAGAAAAAAAAATAACAATAATACGAAAAGAAATGTTATAAAGACAGCCGACTGTTAACTTTATAGTAATATAYTCAAACTCGCAGGTCCGCGCACGGGCAATATGCCTTCTGCGGAGATATTATAATTGTTTTTGAGTTAATCGGGAAACTGGTTGCCCTTTATCCTGGACATAGAGCGGGTGGACTGAGTAACCCAATCTTATGAACGGGGTGTAAGGGTTCCTATGTTGATTTGTGATCTCGTTTGACTATGTCATAATATCTGTAACTGAATTACACCTGCTAATAAATAAATAAATAAAATAAATAAATACGTATAGATAAACAAGCATGTAGCGAGTTGACGTTAGAACATAATATTTATATTTGTTTTTGCTTATTGATGTGACATTAAGTTGAAACTAAAAAAAATACTCTATATATTTCTTTGCTTGCAAGTGTTCTTAATCTCAGGATAAGCGTATACAAGAGCACAGACAAACACAACACAAATCGACAAAACAGACTGAAACAGATTTAAAAGAATCTTGCGTTATTGATAGTTCCACTTATTAAAGGTAGATTTCTTGGACGATCTTCAGCTTCACTTTCAGCGATAAGTTACAAATTTTTTATAAGTGTGTGGGTAAAGCCCTGAGAATTCAAAAAATCTTCTGGTCTCAGAAATATTGTTTTTTATGAATTTATATGTGAGGTCTTGAATTTTTATTATCAGAAATTATCAGAAATATTGTTTTTTTTATGAATTTATTAAATGTGAAGTCTTGAATTTTTATTATCAAAAATTTCATTCAAAAATTATCAGAAATATTGGTTTTTATGAATTTATATGTGAAGTCTTGAGTTTTTATTATCAAAAATTTCATTCAAAAATTATCAAAAATAATGTTTTTTATGAATTTATATGTGAAGTCTTGAATTTTTATTATCAAAAATTTCATTCAGAAATTATCAGAAATATTGTTTTTTATGAATTTATATGTGAAGGCTTGAATTTAATGTGAATTTTGTTAGATAATATGAGATTGTAGTACTCGTAGCTCCATAAGACGCGATCGTTTAATTATATTAGTGGTTGTTACTTATGAGTTTTTGAAAAGAGTGATGTCAATTAGGCCGAGAGGCAATATTAATAAATGTACCTGTTATTTGTAATCGACCGAATGTAATGATTAAAGAGTATTGTTGACGTTTACTGGTTTAGTGAGTAGTCGTGCGTCAGGAGACTGCACGAGGTAGGATGGCCGAATGTAATGATTTTGTGTAATGAGTTTTTATATTCGCAGTAATTTATTATAAAAATGTAACTCAACCTCTTTGTTTGATAAAAAGATATGTTTGAAAATATGTTTATAGAATTACGATCGCATGTCAATTGTTAAAGGACGCTTGATGTGGTCGTGAAAATTGTTGACACTTTTAGAATGGGAGCCGAAATAGAAAGACGTCCTAAAGAATAACATATTGTAATAGAATTTAAGTTAATATTGTACAGCCGCAACGCTATCTGACTCTTGAAGAAATATAAGTTATGTAAAAGCATTGAAGTAAATATGATTTTCATTACAAAAATAAAATAGAAGGTTATTGGAGGATTCATATAAAGCGTTCCGGTTCAGCGAGTGAGATGCGATATTGAAGTGAACGATATCAATTTCGTTATTGATAAGATTTCAAATATAATGTACAAGTAAACTACATACCCGAGGATTGCCTCTTAAATAATAAATATATTTATTTCATGTAGAGTGGAAAAAAATAGGTCTATAATACAAAATTATATGAAATAAATATTTGAAATAAGGCCGTCGTGGCGCAGTGGCACAAAAGTGTCGCGACGGTTGTGGGTTCGATTCCCACTCCAAGAAGTGAAATATTTATTTACGTTTATATTTCCATTTTTCTTCGCTCTGGTGTCGAGGCGATGCGCGGCTTTGAATTCTGCCACCCAACACGCAATGCCTCCAGAATTCGGCAGAAGGTGGAGAATGGAGGGTCTTAACACCGAGGTTCCCTCTGCCTACCCTGCTGTGTGCAGGATACACCGTAAAGCTGAAAAAAAAAATATTTGAAATAAATCTTTTTCTATTGAAATGGGGTTCTAGTCTGTTAAAGTGTTTGAGTTTCTCTTGTGTGTCGCTGTAAATATCAGATTTCCACTTGCTGCCATTGAAAATAGCATCTGATAATAGACAGTCTTTTGAATGAAAAAAGGTGAAAATTAAACTTTTGACCACTACTTTGACAGCAGCAACTTCTCGCTTGATCCTAGTAAGAAAAACACTCCGTTCCTCGGTCCCTTTTTTCTAGATATTGAGTGTTGAGTAGCGTAACTCAACACCGCGCTTTGTCTTCTTTCCAAAGTAAAGAAATGAAAAAAAATTGTTCTTCATATTTGGAATCGAATCAAAACCAACCCAAGCGTTGTTTACATTTATAGGCGCACGCTACGCCACTGCGCCACGACGGCCTTAATCAGAGCCCTTAAATCATTGTTATATATTTTTATTTTTTCATTATTATTATTATTTGTTTCTTAAACGTAAATTATTCTTGAAAAGCAAAAAGTTTTATAGATCTTAAAGATAAAGACTAAAATTTAGAATATTTTTTGTTTGTACAGTTGTACATTTCACTTTAATGTATTGTATACTTTATAATTTAAAAAATACGATTCATTATTGCTCACTAGCGAAAGTAAATTATTATGTAAGAAAATTTGATACAAATTCCGGAGTATGTATATTTTTTTCATTTCGCAGACGCCAGAGTTATGCTAAACCAATACAAAAATATTGGTTCGAGATAAGAACGTGATTTATGTACAGTCAGCCGCATTAGAAATTGCTTTGTAAATGTTTGTAATTTGTTCTGATTCATTCGATTTGGTTTTCCTGTATCGTGTATCATTCAATTTATTTGTACAGTGGTAAAAATGTCAGTTTTCTTTCTTGTTTTTCTTGTATTGTAGGCAGAGGAAATTTATTGTTCAGACACTGGAATGTCTTAAAACTCCCACTTTCCACTGAATTTTCGACACATTGCGTGTTTAGTGGTTCAACGCCGCGCTATGCCTTGTGATCTTGTTCAAAAATGTCATTATCATTCCCTCGAGTAGAAATCGAACCTACAACATTTACAGGTAACTTTTAAAAAAAAAATACAAGGAACGTTACAAAACAAAAAAAACAAGGAACGTTATTGGAAAAGGAAAGTCCCAACAATCTCTGGTCGCCGACTACAGAGGTAATCATTTAATTAGGTGCAACAGAATTAAAGAGTTATCCCGGATTAGAGTTAGTCGCTTTATTTATTGCTATTTTGTTCTCATTTCCCTTTGCGAATTGGTTTTGTAGGTGAGCTTTTTTTTTGTTTTCTTGGAATTTCCCTATTTTTTGGATGAATATGGTGGTTTCTGAGATTGACGAGTAACATGAAACGGGTTTGATCCCTCATCAGAGAAATAATTTTATTTAATTTTCATGCTTAACATACTTTATTGTTGCTTATATCAAGTGTTGTACATTTTATACGACATTATTGTTTTCTTGCAGTTAACATATCGAACTTAATACAAATTATCCAATATATTGAAATTACAATATAAAAACCTAAATAAAATTAAATCGATAATTATATGTGCAACTAAGATATATAACATATTAAAGAAAAGGTTTTGCTTACCAGTAGCCATTACCTTAATTGAGAATTGAACCCACGACAATTACGTTCATAGTCAAATCCACACTGCGTCACGAACGCTTAATCTCCAAATACATATTAATAAAATGGAGTATAAGAAAGAAACCTATCCCTCCAAACAAAAAGTACCAATATCGACCGCAAATGTGATGTCAATCACCTAACTAATTGAATGAATGCTTGATTGAGTTTCCATCCACTGTCCCTTTCCTAGGGGAAATGAATAGTTTCCTGCTACGTCGACCATAAATGAAAGTACTATTTACGTATTTTAGATTGTGGTATTTATTTTTGGTTCAAGCTGTATGTAGGGGAGGCAGAGGGATCCTGGCAACCTAGTGTTAAGTCACTCTGTTCCACACTGTTTTCTTCCTTTTTTGGCTTATTAAATATTTATATGACTTATCAGCTAAGAAATGCGGGATACCCGCACAAATCAGGGTAGGCAGAGAAACGTAGTACTAGGACACTCCATTCTCTATTTTCCGCCGAATTCCGGAAGCACAATATAAATATTTAATATCCTCGAGTGGGAATCGAATGCCACACGCTTGTGCCCCTACACCGCGACCGGCCTCTAATATATCTACTTACAAAACTTTTTCAATCATTCTTGAAATAAATAGAATCGAACACAACACTCTAGGATAATGCAAAATGTACATGTATGTACATATCTATACAAAATGTTATCTCCAACATTTCTCGAAAACCCTTTTTAAAAAAGAAAAAACATTTAGGAACCCAATTTGAACCGTGTCAACGTCGTTTCAAAAGAACACGGGTAGAGGCAGACAAGTGTGCTCGTCCTATAGCGGTTAATTTATTTACTCTGAAGGAGAGCCGGCTACTTTTACTTTGAAAACACTCGAGTGTAGTCAAAACACTATACACTATAGTAGAGTTGTAATGTCGAGAACGACGACTGTGGGTTTGACATATATTTATTATTTGATACACTAATAAATTATATTAATTTACCTCGTAGCAGGATATCAAAAGAGAATCTAGTGTTAAAAAAGTGAAAGTATAGTTTGTTATTTTACCCACTTTCTGCCCAACTTTTGTGGTATTACGTATTCAATGACGGAACTCAACGCAGCGCTATATTTATAATTCTAAAACACATGGCCTTTAACTTCGATTAAACATAGAGAGGCTTGTTTTCTACATTCAAACTATTAATATATAATAATAAAATTTCAATCCAAAAATGAACAGATAAATATAAACTCAATCGAAAAGAAGCATCCCTTTTTTCTCTTAACAACGTTAAACAAATTTGGGGTCAAAAAACACGGTACGAAATAGGGATATTCGATAGCGGTTAATTTATTTACTCACAGGTCTCCGAGCAATTGACCGGAAAATCTTCGAGTGGATGTAAAAGTTGTTTGAAAGGGATGCGTGAGTTTACTATATATCTAGAGGGTAGTTTTGAAAATCGATTAGAATTGTAGGAATTCTTATGTAGATCTGCTATGATATTAAAGTTAGTTAAAATCAAACCGCAGCGTTAAGCTCCGCAACATAACGGGATTTGACGGAATGTGTGAAACGGAAGCTTCTGATGTAAACGTCTTAACTCTAAATTATCTGGTTAGCTTAGCC
Source organism: Heliconius aoede (assembly GCA_037355905.1). Classification (NCBI taxonomy): domain Eukaryota; kingdom Metazoa; phylum Arthropoda; class Insecta; order Lepidoptera; family Nymphalidae; genus Heliconius; species Heliconius aoede. The sequence goes on along the minus strand of JBAIZZ010000207.1, from coordinate 743,979 downwards.
TATACTGCTATGTGCGGGATATAATGTAAACCTAAAAAATGAGTGGAATGTGGGAAAAGGAGAATTTCCATTCATAAAACATATGCTACCGTGCCACTTTACAGGCATATACACATAAATGAAAATATAGTTAATTACATACTGACCCGGTATAGGTTCGTAGTAAAGGATATTTTTAATGAAATTACATTAACTTGAGTTTAACAAGCTTTTATTTCTTGTAACCCATTTTAGTAATACTCTTTGCCTCGTTAGTAACTTCGTAGGGTTTCTTGTTAAAAGTTTACCTTACATGCACTTTTTTTATAAGAAATTTATCTTTTTATCTTTATCGACAATATATAAGCAGGTTGCTTCTCGCGACGGTGCATCCCAGGCAGAGAAAACTTTGGGAACTAGTGTTAAGCCACTCCAATCCCCTTTAAGGCGTCTCCATTCCCCAATATTTTCGCCAAATTCATTAAATAAGAAACCAAAAAAAATTGACAGAATTCGCTTCGCTTTCAACTAAAGTTAATATAATAATTTAATAGCTTAGAATATTATAATATTGCGACAGAAGTACATAAATGCCGTCTTTTGCCTTATTACAAGAAAGAGGAATATATAATACTTCATAACCATGAGTGGGAATTAAACCAACAGTAAACCAACTGCAAACGATAAAAGTCAGAAACCGTGCCGTTGTACTACGGAGGCGTTGACTATCTATAACCAAAGTTTGATATGGTAAAAAAAGCATTAAGTTGAAAAAATATTTGTATTCGTAAAAAACTGATATACTAATTAGTATCTATTACTAACAAAATAACGATTTATACAATAAAAACGATTTGTTTCAATTGTTAAATGTTTCCAAAGCTTCAGGGGATCTCGCACGACGCTCCCGCGGGATAGCGGCCGTTTGAATTAGTTTAGGAATAGTCATTCCTTTTGTTTACACATACATTTTTGTTCTTCGTGTTCGTTCACTGTCGGGATTTACTTTATTCTTAGTGTTCTTTAATTGATTTAGGTTGAATTACATGATTTTATTTTTAATTTCTTGTTCTGGTAACAATAACGTCGAGGTTGAACTCCTCCTCTCCTACTATTGGTGGAGAGCAAAGAATGGAGTGTCACACTATGTGCCTACTACATATCTTTTCCTGTACATGAGAGATATACTCTCTTATTAAAAAATAGGCGTAAAGCTGAAAACAACATTACATAATACTTATCTTATATCTAAGTACGCAGAAGAAGCAAGTGTTAAGACACTCTGTTCCAAACAATCTGAGTCACTGATTTTTTTAGTGATCAACAAAAAACATAAATGTAAACATTAGAAAGAAACAAATATATATTATTTCATTACAATAGAAAGGACAAAAGGAAACGAAATAAATACTAACAGTTAATTCTCTCGGGACAACACCACTGAGTGAATTAGGTCAGTAACTGTCGCAGTTTTGTGGTTTTCTATATTTGTTGTAAATACAAATTTTAATGTTTAAAAATACAAATTTGAGCCTCCCTTTGATTGTTTCACGCTGTGTCCTGCACTTAGCGGGATAGGCAAAGGGAACGTGATGTTAAGATATACCGTTTCCTATTAAGACACTTTAGTTCGGCACTTTCTGAAATATAAAAAACTTAATTTCTCCGCGTGGAATTCGAACCCATGCTTACTGTTGCACGCATATGCAAGTGCGCCACGGCTTCCTCAATTGAAACTTCTTCCAGCTTCACTATTTTTCCCGCGATGCAGGCCTTACGAGGTCAAGTAATTTCAATTATCTAAAATAAACATAATAATCTATTTCAGCAATGAATGCACCTTAGTTTAGACACGAATACTGAAACTTTGTATCGAAAATTATTAATATGAATACCCAGAGCTGGAATATAAAGTCCAAATTTCAAACAGCATACGTTTGGATGTCCATTTGTATTCGCCAAGCCTCTTATAACGTGACCTGCATAATTGTTTTCTCCACCGGAAATTATTTTATTCAATACTCACTCTTAATCAGAGTATATAAAGATGTATTTCGTTTGAAAGGTTATGCTAACCTTGTTGTAAACTGAATGGTATAGCTTCATCTGTTCAGGTGAATTGTGGCCATGTTTTTCTAAGGCTGTTCCGCTTTTTAGCTGCCTTTCTACTTTTTGGTAACTTTTAGATTTCTAAGGTTAATTGGAAATTCGTATCTATACTATAGGTTTGAGTCCAGTGAGTTGCCATATATGGAATTTTACTTTTTTTTATTACCTTGGACAGATTATAAATAATTTTTCAAATAGCTTATCCTTGTGCTAAAATTCCTAAAAGTAAATGTATGTATAAATTTATTTCGTATTAAGTTTATTTATTAAATATTTTTCGTCTTCAACATGCAAATCATATTTTTTTAAGATTCAACACGATACGCAAAAAAAATTCAAGAAGTTGCGTGGGAGTGGTAGAATTTAACACTGCATTTTGTCTTGCCAGATGACAAGATCAACGAGGAGATATACATATTTCATTCCCCTGTGTGGAAATCGAACCCACAGCCGTTATCTCATTAATGCTTTGTACTTCTGCCGCTTAATAACGTCAGGTAATTTTATTATGTCATATCTGTTTAACTATCCCACGAACAAAGTAAAGATAGTGATGTAACCTATTTAGGTGTTTGAGGAGATAAGAGTGTTTTGTAAATGGTGAAATGTATAACAAATGTTTGTGTTGTTGCTTGAGCAATTTAATAGAGATTTTCATCCTAATAATCATTCTTAAGGCCGTCACTAGCGTTAAGGGTGTGGGTTCGATGCCCACTCCGAAAAATGAATTAAACTCAGCCGTTCAACACGGATTGGGCAAAAAATAGAGAGAACGGATTGCATTTACAATATCCTCAGTCTAATCTGCTATACAGGATAAAACGTGTAACAAAAATACATAAAATTCTGCTCAAGTAGAACTTTGACTTAATTAGTTTTTCTTGAAATATTTTAATTTCCCCAAAAAAAATATTTTACTTAATTCTTCGCAAACGAATGATGAAGAATGTTAGCAATACTTCTAAACAATGATGTAACACAGAATTTGCTATAGTAAAATATAGCACTACCCTTTTTTCGCATCACACTGCATGTTGCCCATAGCAGGATAGGCAGAGGGAACCTGGCAAACGGAGTGTTAAGATGCTCAGTTCCCCATTTTCTACTGAATTCAGGAGGCATTTCAGGTTGAGTGGCAAAACCCAACGCCACGCTGAATTATTTATATAAATTTCATCAGACAAGTACAAACTATACTGCAGCAAGCTAGTTACATTGAAATATGTTTATACATTATGCAAAAACTTGTAAGTGCTTTTCTTAAGACTTTTAATTACCACAGTTGCTATTATTAAACCAAATGCTAATAATTTAAAATTTAAACCCGTTGGCAGGTTGGAGTCAGCTCATGCTGAAGAGTTTGTTTAAACTTTGCAAAGTATAGCGATAACTTATATTTTGACACAATTCACAAGAAATAGAGGGCAAAACGAAAGCAAACGTTCAAGCGGTTCATTTAAATGGTTTCTATGGCTCAAACTTCTAAGATAAACATATATCATCGCGAATTTTTTGATAGATTTTTTACAAAAAAAAAAACATTGTTGAACAAAAAATTTATTTTTGTAGAACCTTGTTCTTATGTGTCGCACGCCATGTAAGCGTTCAAGAAGCCCATTTTGGACGACCTTTACTTAAAACTCACAGAATTTCTTTTAGCATTGATATAAATTGAGTATTAATTTTGTTAAAAAAGGGTTCTTTTTTCTTCCAAGCTCCACGCTGTACCCCGCACTTTGCTGAGGGAAACTGGGAACCTAGTGATAAGACTTTCCGTTCCCATTGAGACTCTTCCACACATTTCCTCCAGTGGGAATCGAACCCACAACGTGTCGAGTTTTCAATCGTACGCCTGTTCCCTTGCGCCATGACTGGCCTTGTAAATATACATGTCTTATTATTCTTTACATTCTACTTTCCGATACTCAAAGCTTATAACTTACACCACAACATTAAAGACAATACAAAATTTAATTAAAGTTTAGTCTAGATAGTTTATTGGTTCTTTGCTCAGATTCTCTATTTTATGAGCGATCTTTGGCTCAGTACACTCGGATGGATTACGTTTCTATTGAAACTTTACTGTGTTTATATTATAGACGTTTTATAATTTGCATTTTTCTTGTTATAAAATTATTTCTTTAGATATAATATATAAAAAAAATTATTCAATTTCATATTTATTCATAGCATCATAACATTTTTTTTAGTTTCACGCTGTATCCCGTAGAATTCTCGAAGCATTGCATAAGCGTGTAAATTCTGAGCAGTTAGCACGCCTTGTTAACACACTTTTATTAGTTCGATTTGTAACTATGGAAGTGAGATAACTAAGTATAATTAATAAGATAGAAACCAAATTTGACCAATTTATAATAATTATGTCACCATAGAACTTAGCAAGTTATACATAGAGCTTATATAGATATAGATAAAATGTAATTAACTATCAAATTTAACTAAAATATAATTAAATAACAATCTAGGGTTAACCCTTATCATTAACTATTATTTTGGAATTAAAATAACCAGTTTCCAATTACGGGACAAAATGAATTTAAAATGGAATGATTTCGATGCAGACAGTAAATTACACCGCCGTGCGACATTACGAGGCGTTAATTGGATTAAAACATTATTTAAAATTAAATATATGTATGTATTTACGTTGTTAATTGTTTTTTGGGGTTTTTTTGATAAGTTATTTATTGTGAGGCCGCTATGGCACAGCGATACAGTTTGTGGCTGTAAACGTGACGTTGTAGGTTCGTTTCTCATGCAGGTAAACAATGTCTCGATACTAGCGAAACGTGGGGCAATATTAGCACTATCTTCCCTATATGTCGAGGTGTTTTAATATTGTAACTAGTTTTTTTTTTGTAGAAAAAATATAAAATATATGTAATTAATATTAATTTACTAGCACTCCATTCTAATGACATTAGAAATTTATAAACGAAACGATATATTCTAAGAATATCACACAGCACAGAGTGTTGAACGCTGTAATAACACGTAAGCTCGACGTCAAAAGCCGGCTCGGGTTTCAAAGCGGCCATTGTACAGACAGCGTCAAACTATTGCTGAGTGAAAGATGCATCACAGATTTGGAAAGGTTTTATCTAATTATTTTATAGTTATTATTATACTTTTTTGTTAGCTTCACGCTGCATCCCGCATATAGAAGGGTAAGCAGAGGGAACATAGTGTTAAAATTTCCCAACTTTTCGCCCATTTCATTTCGATTACAGACCAAAAGTGTCATATTT